>SNQJ01S0011814.1:129158-174799 GCA_010110895.2 Picea sitchensis | reverse complement strand
TAAGTGCCCATTTAGTATCCAATTTTGGGTTTTTTATTTGCATAGGGATTTGTTGTCAAGACCAAAATTTCAATTAGGCCGTAATTAGCTATAATTTTAACAATTAGAAAAAATATTTTTTTTAGGTAGCGTCACTTTTTTATTTAGGTGTTCATTTTAAGGTTTTTTTGACCAACTATTTTATTTTTTAAGGCCATGCTTGAAAAAAGTTGTAATTTTGACCCGGTTAGAAAAATGGTGCTACCAATAGCGCCACTTTTTGATTTGGGGGTTGATTTTCATGTTTTTTATGCAAAAATATAGGTTTTAAGGGCTAGAGTTCTTGTTTTGACGTCACAGTTTTTATCAAGTCAGTAACTGTGTTAGTACTCTTCCTAAACCATTAGATCTGAATTGAATTCATCTTGTGTATAGAAGTCATGTGAATCTTTCCATTGAATGAGAATATGGATGACAGAGGAAAAATATTGCAGTTAGACATCCATAACAAAGGTATTGAGATTCCAACATGTATGATCTTGTGGAAAAAAGTTACAAAGATACAACTCACATAACAAATTATTTTCATGATGTGTAGCATGAAGGGAGATATTTATAAAATCTTTTAGATATGCAATTTTATGGATCCTTCTAGCTGCAATTTGTTTGATTTTGAACTGGGTCCATCTATCATGTAAATGGATGGAATGAATTTGGGTAGGTACTCTGCATGTTAATGCCTCAATTCCTAAAGAACATGCATCATGTAGCTTCTTTTATAGTCCCCTTAATTTGTCCCTATACATGTTGATTTTTCTTTTCCATCTATTCTCCTGTGTGAGATAAAGGGAAAACCACTTTTCCTTAAGTTTTTTTTATCACTTGTTGGTGACTCTCTCGATCTATGACTCCTATATTGAAGAGTTCATCATGTTGTCTCCATCCAAACATGTTTAGTTTTAATTGAAGAAAATCATATGTATTGGCTAAAATGTCATCAAGAATTGTATTCACAATATGTTCAATTTTTGACATATCTCCTTCAACAATTTTCTTAGGTTATTTCTCCTTTTCCTCTATTGCTTTTAATAGGGTACCCATCCTATTACTTGTCTCTTTGTTCAACTTTCTTACCTTCATTTTCAATATGTTCAATTTTTGACATATCTCCTTCAACAATTTTCTTAGGTTATTTCTCCTTTTCCTCTATTGCTTTTAATAGGGTATCCATCCTATTACTTATCTGTTTCTTCAACTTTCTTACCTTCATTTTCAACTTCCGATTTTGCATTTTCAATCTTCTATTTTCCCTTAATATTTTCAAATAACCAAGATGATAAGCTTTAAAAAGAGTAAAGATGGGAAATTTACCTCCCCTTTTCTTCTTTTGGATACTTCCAATCTCTGGTTCCATAGTTTGGAAGGTTGCATCTAGAATTTCTTCAATTTCCGTTCTCTTTGGTGAATGGTCAAGTACATCCCTTATTTCCTTTGCAAAATCTTTTGCAAATTTGTCCTCGGGTCTTTTTGTGGATTTATCTTCAAATACCTCTATGGTTTGTACCTTAGGAATCTCTTCGATATTCTTGGAGTTGATTGTGGATGACACGAATCTGGAAGCTCTATTGAATTATTTTAAGTGCAAAATATTTGAACCTTTGACTAGGATGCTACAGGTATAGTGCATAGTTGATTTCTTACAAATTATGATCTAGGTCTTGGAGATTTTTGGTGGGTATGTAGGTTACCATCTAATGCATCTCCCCACCAAAAATATTGGATACCAATTTCCTAGAGTTCGAGATCTGATCAAATCATCATCAATAGTTGTTTTGAATAATGTGATTTGAATACTCCATTAATTTCTCCTCAATTTGATTATGCTGGTAATTGCATTGATGTAAAACTGTGATGGAAGGATGAGGTGTCATCATTTTGTTTTCTTTTACAAATAACCTTTGTTGAATTAGATTGATACTTTGTTGCATTAATCCCATCTTCACAAGTTTTGTTAACGCACACTCTCATAAAGAATACTCTGTTCTGCTACACACTAATTATCTTATTTGTGCCTTATGATGAAATGGTAATGATGATGCTCAATCAATGTTGATATCAACCCAATTGTTTTAATGATTACATTCTACATACATATGATATCATGACTATAGTCGCTACAATATTTTTCATTTCATAGCAAATAATGAATATGTATGTGAGTTTTTAGACTATGATTAAGTTGATACTTTATTTCATGATAATATTAGTCACAAGTTAGTCAGTATTGTAATGTTCCTCATCATGGAAGATGATAATGGAGGGTAGGATAATGTAGGATAAAACAGTGTAGGAAGATGATAATTATGGACATGGTTTTGGATTCTTAGGGTATATATGGACAAGTTCAAATATGGATTGTTCAATGAAAAGGTAATTTAGGATTTTTTATGCTTGTCATATGGAAAGAAATAGGAATATAGAGAGAAATGAGGACTATGGATCAGAACTCTATTTCTAAGGTCGAATATAGACAAGTTTCAATCTTGGATAATCATTTCCTTTTGTAGCATAGCCCAAATTTTAATTATATCTTTCCAAAAAACCGAGTATTGATCGCTTTGTCCCTAGGCATTACATGATCTTGATATTGAGAATGGCAAGGAATATGGATGAAAATTCTTGGACAGGGAATAAGGTAGATGGAGAATGTGGATAGTAGATGAGGTATTTTTAGGAAAAATACAAACATGAATTGGATTTATTTTCAATTTTCAAGTTTATAAAATAAAATGAGAGATATGAATATAATATTTACCTTGATATCCAATTGGAAACAAATATATGTTCTAATACTTTTTCTGTGAGTTTTATGGTAGGAGTGTTCTTCCATATTCATTGCATCAGTTTTTAAGTCGACGATTTGGACCAAACAAATGTGGTCCATCATCAGGATAATATATGATTCAAGGAATATAGAAACAAATCCTTCGATCATTTAAAAATTTGTCTTTAATAGGATTGTAGTAATAAATGGATATCAATGAATATTAAAAATAACACTAGTAATCAGATATAACTTCTTAGACAAAAAAATGAATCCTAAAACTCCTGGACAACCAATTATATGGGATCTTTGCAATATTTTTGCAACTATGGAGCTTCTAAATATTCTTGGCAAAGATTTGAAATTATTCAAATAGAGATTGGGTCTCGTTAGATTTATTTGAATTTTGAATTTTGAGATTTTAAGAGTATTTTTCATCTTGTAACTTGGCATTGCAATTTTTTTTCTAATCTGAGGTATCATGCTCCTGAAGTGATGTGATGGCTCTTGGATCCTCGCAATACTTCTACACAGGTAAACATCGTTCTCTGCTAGTTGGATCCTTGATTTGTCATTTTCAATGCTGAATAATTTTCCTCCATTGCTACTAGATACCTGCAATTGAATGCTACAAACATCCCATAGTAAAAACCTCTCCTTAAGAAAAAGATCACATATTTTCATATCTGTTTGTTATTTTTTATCATAAAGTTATTCATGAATATAAAAATTGTAAAGAGACATTAGTAGCCTTGGGTTTTTTGGAATCATTCCACAATCATACTCATAAAAATATGTTGTGATATCCAAGTAATCAAGTCTAAGATTCATCCCAAAAATGAGTGGGGAGATCTTTAGCCTACAAAAGACAATGAGCCATTTCAACTAATTTCGGATTCTTTCATTCTACAACCCCATTCTTTTGAGGATTATGATGAACCAACCTCTATCAAGAAATACTAGATTGAGTAAGCTATTCCTCAAATGGTTTATTCACATATTCACCACCATTATCATATCTCAAGCATTTGATGGGTCAACCACATTGATTTTTAGCAAAGGCCCTAAATTCCTTGAAATTTTCAAAGACATGATTCTTATTATTCAAGAAATAAACCCAAGTAAACATAGAGAGATCATTAGTAAAGGTCAAGAAATAATTTTCACTTGCATGCTAAGGAAGGTAGATTGATACATTAGAGATCACTGTGAACTAGATCCAGTAGGTTTTGTGGTCACCACACTTTTCTAGAGTTGAAAGGTGACTGATGATACTTACCCAACACAAATTCTCTATAGGATCCATCAAGGGGAAGGAATTTAGGTAGGAAAAAAACCATATTCTATGTGGTTATCGATTTGAGACTTAGAAAATTTAGGTGTCCAAGTCATCCATGCCAAATTTTACTTCACTCATCTGTGCAAACAATAAGAGAAATCAATTCATAGTCAGGTCTATTCGAAAACACAAGTATTTCAATAGAGGATGAACACCTTCAGTAACCACTCGTACCCAACCAGATCAAATATCAACAAAATGATGCTTTGACATGGTAAAACCCCTACGAGGAAACATCCACAGACCCAACCAATGTGGCCACTTGGAGCAATTTATTAATGAAAACAAAAAATATTACAAAGAGATTTACAAGAGAGTTTCTTACAATCGATCATCGACAAATGACCCTCCATTCTCTTTAAATAGAGATCATGGACCAATTAGGTGTCAAACCACATATCAATGTTGTCATTAATATTGAAGATAATATGAATAGTCATATCACTCTATGTTGGGAACATATCATGACCGTCAAATTACCTAACTACAAATGCATACTAAGAAACACACTTTTCACTAATGACATATTAGACTAAGTTGATCTTAACTAACTCCTAAGTGTCTAAATATCCTAACATACCCCTTTAAGAACAACTTGGGATATGATTGAATGATTTACAAAGGTGACACAATGGGAGAAGGAAGGAGGCATTATATCTTATCCCCCTTAAGGAAAACTTCCTTAACTCCTAACATAGATCAAAGTTTGGAAAAAAATGCTTCTATAAGAGATGTAATTTCCCCATTATTGTCATCTCAACAAAATTTGTTCTAATACCAACTTGTAACGTTTCCATTATTAGGGTTTTAGGGAAATTTCTCATGTAGCATTACTAGCCCAAGCTGGAAAAATGCCGCGCAAAAATATGAATTATGATACCATAACATTTAAATAAAAATTCTACATATGAACAGAGTTAAGAAGAAATAATAACAACATGTATGCAATAATAAAAAATTATATATATAGAATTTAACAATAGATATTCCATGGCATAACACTCATAAATTGCACACATACAATAATTGAAAATAAGTACATGAATGACACTTATCTCAGGAATAAACACCAACTGCATGCCAAACTTCCATGTTCCTCCCAACCTTCGACCACACTGCTCATAACTCTCAGTAGTGGGTCACCCCCGAGCCAGGGATAAATACCACTGGGATTATGGGTTTCTACCCAAGCTAAGGTCTCTGTAACAACATACAAACTCAAACAAAGGTTCCTAATCAAACTAACATCCTACAGTCTCTCATTCCCCACATGCCTGTCCCACCCCAAGAAGTTTTCCCCTTCTCTGCTCAACAGTCCTTCAACTATCCCACTTCCCTTCCGAGGCTTCAACAACAGGCTAGACATGAAATCTTAGAGCCTAATAGCTGCAATTTTTTTTGGTACCCTCGAACTCAATTCTCAACATTTCTCTCACCTGGAGAGAATTCTCACGGGCCTGAAAGCCCGCTTCTTTAGTCCTATAGGAATGAAAACCCACTTCTTCATTGCTACGGGCATGCCAACCCACTTCTTCAGTCTTACGAGCATGACAACTTGCTTCTTCAATCCTACTGTCGATCTAACCAGTATAGGTACAAGTACCTCCTTTGCAGTCAGTACCATAAGGTATGATTCACAACTTCCTTTTCCTCGCCCAAGGAATGAGCGTAATGCTTCTCCGCCTCCCCCCCCGAAAAGATTATCCAACCCCATAATAAAAAATATCGAAATTACACTATCTCCTCAATTATATATGCATGTGTCCTTTAAGACACATCACACTCAAGGGACATCCACTCGTCACCCCGCCTTTGAACTGAGGATATATCCATGCATTGTATTTTCAATAAGTATTAAAGGGATATTAAATAATGTTCCTTTGGGATTAAGCCCCCTATCTTAGCCCCTTTCCCCTAGACTCTTAGCCACTCTTTCCTGTTCCGGTGGAATTTATCCCCCCATACTCATTTGTGGGTCAGTATGAAACAATGATGTACTTTATTAATAATATGAGTGTTTCATATTACAAAAAATAGGCTCACTGGCCTTTAGCATCTAGGCTCTCCAGCCTAATAATCCACACATGCACCCTGGCCTCAAAATATTTTGTCTCACAAGCCTAAATGCTCATTTACATTTATATGTACAATTGGGGTTGGGCCTAGGGGTATCACATTCCCCTCCCCCTTATTTATGCATTGTCCTTAGTACAATATATACACATATATACAATCAAAACTTTAAAAGTTTTCAAAAAGATGTGGGTATTCTGCCTGCATAGCATCCTCATGCTCCCAAGTTGCATCTTCAGGGTCGTACCAGGTCCAATGGACCTTTACTAGACCTATGGCTCGATTCTGGAGCTTCTTGATCTTTCGGTCCAATATGTGCACCAGATGCACTTGAAAGTCGCCTTCTTACTCCACCTGAATCACATTCCAATAAATGACATGATTAGTATCGAATACATAATTTTTAAGAAATGATACATGGAATACATATTGATGTAGGTAAGGAAAGCATGTATGCTACATGCCCAATTCTTTCTAGGCTTTCAAATGGCCCACAATAATGAGTTGCTAGCTTTGAACAATTTTCCAATTTCAGGGAACTTCTCTTGGCCTTAATTTTAAGAACACATGGTCACCCACATTTAATTCTCTGTGGGTTCTGCCTTTATCAGGTTAGATTTTTTGCCTGTCTTGGGAACCTTTAAATCCTGTTTAATTTTTACTTTTTTCTCTTCCACTTCCCTCAATAGTTCTGGTCCAACCACCGCTCTATCTGTTGGGTTATCCTAGCTCACTGGTGTGTTGCATTTCCTACCATACATAGCTTCAAATGGGCTCATCTTTAGGGATGATTGATACCCATTGTTATAATAAAATTCCACCAAATGCAAGTAATCCTCCCATTTGGATGGTTTATCCATCACATACATCCTCAACATATCTTCAATCACTTTATTTAATCTCTTCGTTTTCCCATCCAATTCTGGATGATAGACTGTGCTAAAGTTCAGATTGGTCCCAAATCCTTTGAATAATCCCTTCCAAAAATTTCATGTAAATTTTGGATCTCTATCAGTCACAATAGTCTTGGGTATACCATGCATTCAATCTATTTCTCTCATATAAATATAAACTATGTTAGTTGCTTCATGAGTGAGCTTTACTAGGATAAATGGGCATCTTTAGTAAGTTTATCCACCACTACCATGATAAAATCGTGCTGCTTGTTTTTTCTGGGCAGTTTGGTGATTAAATCCATTGTTACAACTTCCCATTTCCACTTAGGAATGGGTAATGGTTGTAGCACAACAACTAGGTGTCTATGCTCAGCCTTGAATTTTTGACATTCCAAACACTTGGTAATAAAATTCATAACATATTTCTTCATCGTCAACCAATAATATTGGCTCTTGATAGCTGTAATAGTTTTCTGATAACCTGGGTGTCCAACATAAGACATTTTATGCATTTCTTTTAAAATCAGGTTTTTCAATTCATGAGAATTTGGCACATAAATTCTGCCTCTATACATGAGCATGTCACCCTTTTCTAAATTGTATTCTTCACTTTTCTGTTGCAAAATACCTTGCTGTAATTTTTCTCTTATTTCCTTGTACTGCAAGTTTGATTTTGCAGCCTTTACAATTCTATCTTTCAAAAATGATTGGTACATGCTAATGGTTGTAGCATGCATCTCATGCACCCTTCTTCTAAGTGCATCAACCACCTTGTTCTCTTTCCCCTTGATATGATTTATATCAAAGTCACATTCACTGAGGACTTGCAACCACCTGCTTTGCCTGGAATTTAGAGTTGGTTGTCCGAATAAATCTTTCAGACCACAATGGCCTGTTCTCAACTCAAATATTTTCTCCATGAGGTAGTGTCACCACATATTTAAAGCATGTACTATAGCTACCAATTCCAAATCATGATTAGTATAGTTCCTTTCATGTTCTTTTAATTTCCTTGATTCACAACACACTACATACCCATTCTGGCTAAGGACTCCCCTAAGCCCTTATTTACATGCATTGATGCATACAATGAAGCCTTTGCTTGGATCAACAATCCTTAGTATTGGAGAACTTGTTAATAAATGCTTCAAGTTTTGGAAACTCCTTTTGCATTCCAATGTCCATTCAAACTTCACACCTTTATTTTGAAAGGAAGTGATTGGGTGTGAAATCTTTGAGAATCCTTCAATGAATCTCCTATAGTATCCTTCAAGGTCCATGAGTGACCTTAACTCCGAGACATTCCTTGGTTTTGTACATCCTTGAATGGCCCTTATCTTTTTTGGATCCACTACTCTCCCTTTCTCTGAAATGATATGGCCAAAATAATGAATTTTCTTTTGATAGAATGAACACTTGCTCAATTTGGCATACAACTGATGCTCCCTCAAAACTTGTAGTAACATCCTCAATTGATGCTCATTCTCCTCTTTAGACTTATAATATATAAGAATGTCATACAGGAAGAAAATGGAAAACTTATCTAAGTATTCTCTGAAAATACCATTCATTAGACACATGAAGACAATGGGCACACTTGTCAACCCAAATAGCACCACTGTGAACTCATAATGGCCATAACTTATTCTGAAGGTGGTTTTGCTAACGTATTCCTCTCTAATTCTTACCTGATGATAGCCTGACCTGATACCAATATTGGAGAATATTTTTCCATCTTTGAGCTGATCAAAGAGGTCGTCTATCCTTGGAAAAGGATACTTGTTCTTCAAAGTTCCCGAAGTCAATGAAAAGTATCAATGATCCATCTTGTTTCTTTACAAATAATACCGGGGCACCCCAAGGTGACACACTTGGGTGTATATATCCCTTCTTCAAAATCTCTTCCAGTTGCATTTGTAATTCCTTCATATCCGGTGCACTCATTTGATAAGGAGTCTTAGATACCGGAGCTGCTCCATGAGCAAGATTGATGGAGAAGTCAATATCTCTCTTGGGTGGAAATCTTGGTATTTCCTTGAATATATATTCAAACTCTTTTAGGACTGCATAATCTTCAATATTTGACATCTCATCTTTAGGTGTCTCTTCCATATGTGTTGCAAATATTTGACACCCTTTCCTGTAATTCTTCTTCAACTGTAAGGATGAAATTTCTCTAATAATTATTTCTCTGGGAATTCCATGTATTGTCCTTAAATTTCCTTTCTCATCCAAGTAAGTAAATTCCTTATTGTAACAGTCTAGGACAACATGATGTTGGTCCAACCAATCCATACCAATTAGGAAGTCATAGGAACCTAAATGTATGATGTTAAAATCTACCTTGGTGCTAAATCCATTCATGTCTATTGGGCATGCCTTGACCATCTCAGTAATTTTCCTTTTATCTCCTGTGGCCAACTGCACCAACCAAGGTGCTCGAAGATTGCTTCTTGGAAAATGAAATATTTCCACTATTTTATGATATAGATAACTATGACTAGCTCCTGAATCAATTAATATAGCAATGGGTTGGTTGTTGATCTTACCCTCTACTTCAATCATATGTGACTGGAACTCATCTTGCTTATTATCCAAGGCTACGTAGATCCTAGATATACTTCTTCCCATGTCCTCCACTGTTTCATCTTTCTGTACATCGTGAACAATCCTCACTCTTGCACCTTTGTGAGGGAAATATTGATACATATGGTCTCCCTTACAACCCCAACATTGGATAGGTGGTTTCCTTGGTTTTTGCTCCAATGTTTCGGTCATTCTGGTTTCTCTAGAAGCTATCTGTCCCTAAGAATTATTTCTGAAGAAAGGTGGCTTGGTTCCCTTCTTCCTTTGTTCCATCATACTTTTCTTTTTATTCTCCCACATCCTTTGGGAAGTTGGTCTTTCTCCATGTTGATCATAAAGGAATTGATCCCTTCTTATAGTTTCCTCTAATGTCTTGGGGTCATCATATTGTATCTTATCACTAATAAAATATAGCAGCCCACTCAGGTATATCTGAATCTTAACCTGTTCATCCTTAATAAAATAAACATATTTCAACAAATCTAAAAACTTCCTTTAATATTCATCTATGGTCATACTCCCAAGATTGAGTTCAAATAACTTCTTCATTTTTTTGTCATAGTATCGTTTAGTCAAGTATTTCCTTTGAAAATACCTCTTGAATTCTCTCCAAGTAACCTTTTTCTCATCAATGTGCTTCACCTGCACAAGTTGATCCCACCACATTGATGCTTTTCCTTTGAGATGATAAATGGAAATTCTTCCTTCTGCTTGCAAAGAGTAATTATGCAATTGAAAATACTTCCTTATGCCTAGCAACCATGTCTCTGCATCCTCATCCTTCTTGTTCTCGCCATCAAATGTAGGAGGCTTGATTTTGTTCATTTTACCATGTAGTTCATCTACCCCGAACTTCTTCTTATGATCTCTAATAGGGGATGGAATTGAAATTCTGTGTGATGTCTGCCAATACTTTTCGTTCTTATTCTCTCATAGTGAGACCCATGACTCCTTGATATGATTGATTCAGTATCCTTATCTATATTTTTCTTTATTCTATCCAAGCTCTGCATTAACTTGATGTTGAATCCTTCATGTTGCTCCCTGACTTTCATAAGCCTATCATTATCAATTTTATAACCTTGGAAATCCTTTTGCAAACTTTTTATAGTCTCTACCAGGTTCATGATTTCTTCCTTACCTTCTCCATACCCATTTGAATTCATACCTTCAATACCCATATTAGCATACATCCCTCAGATATCATATCCATGGATGTAAGCTCCCTGTGCATATTCCATGTTTTCACTCTATGGTGATCCTGTTCTGATATAAGTGTTGCTAATTTTGCAAAATGTGCAGCCAACAAAATTTGTTAGGCTAAAATAATTTAACAAGATCCATGAAATTATGTACAATTTGTTTCAATCATGTATGAAAATTCTTTCTTTCATGAGTTTTCCTTAAAAGTCTCAACACTTAGATTATTTTCATCTCTGTGGTCTTACAGACTCACAGAATCACAGACTCATGGAAGCATAATTCTTCCTTTCATAAGTCCATCCGAAGAATTCCCATACTTAACCACTTTCATCCTTTTGTACTTGTGGACTTGCGAAATCATGGAAGAATAAATTTTCCTTTCATAAGTTTTTCCTAAGAGTTCCCATACTTAACCATTTTAATTCTTTTAGATTCGCAGAATTTCGGACTTGTGGACCCATGGAAGCATAACTTTCCCCTTCATAAGTCTATCCTAAGAGTTCCCATACTTAACCATTTTCATTCTTTCAGACTCACGAACTTTCATACTTACGGACTCATGGAAGCATAACTCTCCTTTTCATAAGTCCATCCTAAGAGTTCCCATACTTAACCATTTTAATTCTTTCGGACTTGCAAAATTTTGGACTTACAGACTCATGGAAGCATACCTTTCCTTTTCATAAGTCCATCCTAAGATTTTCCATACTTAACCATTTTCATAATTTCGGATTCATGGAAGCATAACTCTCCTTTTCATAAGTCCATCCTAAGAGTTCCCATACTTAACTATTTTCATTCTTTTGGAATCGCGGACTTTCAGACTTACAGACTCATGGAAGCATAACTTTTCCCTTCATAAGTTTGTCCTAAGAGTTTCCATACTTAACCATTTTCATACTTTCATAATTGTGCACTCATGGAAGCATAGCTCTCCTTTTCATAAGTTCGTCCTAAGAGTTCCTATACTTGTTTGTGAAGGAGAGAAATCTATCACGTGCTATCTTTCCCCCACGGTGGAAACATTTTATTCGATATGCACTTTTTCTTGTGCAAGAGGTGAAGCTAGAATGCACTATATTTCCTACTATGGAATGGTGTTGTTCAAGATGCCTTTTTATCATCTCTAGAGAAAGCAAAGAAGATCTATGACTGTGAAAGAAGAATTGTATTTAAATATGATATTGTCATGGGATTTACAATTGTTATTTTCTTAGATGGAAATCAACCATTTTCATTGTTTCGGACTCGTGGGATTTCGGACTTACAAACTCATGGAATCATAACTTTCCCCTTCATAAGTCTATCCTAAGAGTTTCCATACTTAATCATTTTTATACTTTTGGACTCATGGACTTTCGAACTTCTGGACTCATGGAAGCATAGCTCTCTTTTTCATAAGTTTTAAAAGTCCCATCACTTAGTTATTTCTACCTCCTTTCCTCCATGTACTTTCCATCATGGTTGTACACGTCACCTACCACCATGTTAGCTAACACGTGGCTCCCACGCCATGTTGACGTCAACGTATAGAAAGGACCTAAATTTTTCTAGAAATTCCAAAAGGCCCAATTTCGCCCAAAAATGAAATTCCTTCTTGGGTCGTCATTAGAGGTATGTGACTAAGCTTAATACAACCAATTTGTACACTTCTTTCAAATTCAACTCTTTCACTTTGAGTTTTCCATTATTTAACTGCAAGAAATTGGGGCTTTTTCCCAATTTCATCCAATTCCATCCAATTTCACCATGGTCGCTCTGCAACCATTAAATTTATTCAATTTCATTCAGTTAGCCATAGCCTTATGTTGACTTCAAATTTGAGCAATTGGGGTTTTAGCCCAATTTTACCTGACTTATCCCGATTTATCCACAGAAACATCGTAACATTTTTCAAACAATTTTCAAACAAACTCTTCCTGACATTTTGCTTGCAAAATCTATAATTTCACTTATGTGCTTTGCTAAATGGCCCATGCAGGCTTAGTGTTGAAAACTGGGCTCTGATACCAAGTTTTAATGCCCCCATTACCAACATCTCAACAAAATTTTCTTTGATACCATCTTGTTATGTTTCCATTATTAGGGTCTTAGAGAAATTTCTCATGTAACGTTACCAACCCAATATGGAAAAACGCCGCACAAAAATACGAATTCTGATACCATAACTTTTAAATAAAAATTCTACATATGAATAGAGTTAAGAGGAAATAATAACAACATGTATGCAATAATAACAACTCACACACACACACACACACACACACATATATATATATATATATAGAATTTAACAAAGAGATTCCATGGCAGAAAAATAATAAATTGCACACCTACAGTAATTGAAAATAAGTACATGAATGACACTTATCTCAGGAATAAAAACCAACTGCATGTCGAACTTCCACGTTTCTCTCATCCTTAGACCACACCACTCATATCTCTCAACAGTGGGTCAACCCCAAGCTAGGGGTAAATGCCACTGGGATTAGGGGTTTCTACCTGAGCTAAGGTATTTGTAACAACATACAAACTCAAACAAAGGTGCCTACTCAAACTAACAACCTACAATCTCTCATTCCCCACATGCATGTCCCAATCCAGGAAGTGTTCCCCTTTTATGCTCAGTAGTCTTTCGGCTACCCCAATTTCCTTCTCAGGCTTCAACAATAGGCCGAAAAGGAAGTCTCAGAGCTCGATAGATGCAGTTTTTTTTGGAACCCTCGAACTCAATTATCAACAGTTCTCTCACTTGGAGAGAATTCTCACGGGCCTAACAACCTCCTTCTTCACTCCTATGAGCCTGACAACTCATTTATTCAGTACTACGGGCCTAACAACCTACTTCTTCAGTCCTATGGGCCTGGAAACCTGCTTCTTCAATACTACTATCGAGCTAACCAATACAGGTACATGTACCTCCTTTTCAGTTAGTATCGTAAGGTACAATTCAAAACTACCTTTTCCTCACCCAAGGAATGAGCGTAATCCTTCTCTGCTCCCCCCCTCAAAATATCATCCAACCCCATGATAAAAAATATCAAAATTACACTATCTCCTCAATTATATATGCATGTGTCCTTTAAGACACATGACACTCAAGGGATGTCCACTTGTCACCCCACCTTTGAACTGAGGATATATCCATGCATTGTATTTTCAAGAAGTATTAAAGGAATATTAAATAATGTTCCTTTGGTCTTAAGCCCCCTATCTTAGCCCTTTTCCCCTAGACTCTTAGCCACCCTTTCCCGTTCTGGTGGAATTTATCCCCCCATACTCATTTGTGGGTCAGTCAACAACAATGATGTACTTTATTAATAATATTAGTGTTATATATTACAAAAAATAGGCTCACTAGAATTTAACATCTAGGCTCTTCAGCCTACTAATCCACACAGACACCCTGTCCTCAAAATATCATGGCTCACCAGCCTAAATGTTCTTTTACATTTATATGTACAATTAGGGTTCGTCCTAGGGGTATTGCATGAGACTTTTTGAAAATGTTTGCAACTTGATATTTTGTAGGGAAAAATAGTACTTCAATAACTTTATCATGAATGATATTTTTGATTAAGTGCATGTGTAGCTCGATGTGTTTGTTGTGATGATGTTGAACTGGATCTTTGGTGAGCTTGATGACACTCTGATTGTCGCACTAGAGGGTGGTAAAATGTTGTTGCTAAAATCCAAACTCTGAAAGGATCTGTCGAAGACAAAAGACTTCTTGAACTGCATTAACTGTGACACAATACCCTATTTCTATCAAAGAAAGAGAAATAACCTATTGTTTGTTACAGGACCAAGTGACATGTTTTGAACCAAGGCTGAAAACATACCATGTAGTATACTTTCGATCATTAGGGTCACCAACCCAATCTGAATTAGTGAAACCAACCAATAAAGGAGTCCCCTCTAAGTTGTAATGCATCCCAAACTGAATTGTACCTTGGACATACCGAAGTATCCATTTAGCTACTTTCCAATGGATTTCATGGGGTGTTTTCATATACCATGCAACACGACCAACAAAAAAGGAAATATCGAGATGAGTATGAGTCAAGTATAAGAGGCTACCAACTAACTAATGAAACAAAGTGGCATAAACTTCGGGAGAAGTATAGGTGGCAACAAGTTTGACTCCAGACTGGAAGGGGAAGGGTCTGGTTTTGAATCTTCCATGTGAAAGTGATGAAGAAAATCACAAGCATACTTAGACCGGTAAATAAAAATTCCTTCCTTGGTTTGAAAAACTTGGAGGCCAAGGAAATAGTGCAAATAGCATAAGTCAGTCATTTCAAATTTCTTCTTAAGGATGGTTTTCACATGGTTTAAATTTTTTGGTTCATTACCAATGAGGATAAGGTCATCGACATAAATAACAAGGATTATAAGATGGCTTCCCACTTTCTTGGTATAGAAATTAGGATCATAATGACATCTAGAAAATTCGGTGTCAAGAAGACATCTATCCATTTTGGCATACCAAGCTCAAGGAGCTTTCTTAAGGCCATAAAGATATTTCTTAAGGTGAAAAACAAGGCTAGAGTCATTTTGGACATAGAAAAAAGGTTGTTCCATGTATATTTCTTCTTTCAAATGCCCATGCAAGAAGGAATATTTGACATCCATTTGATGGACCTCCCATTTATGTGAGGCTGCAAGGGCTAGAACAAGGTGGATGGAATTCATTTTGGCTATAAGGGAAAATGTTTCATTATAGTCAATTTCTTAGACTTGGGAAAATCCTTTGGCAACTAACCGAGCCTTGTTTCTTTCAACACTTCTATATGATGCATACTTATTTCTATAGGCCCATTTACATAAAAAAAGTTTTCTTCCTTTCGAAAGAGGTACAATATCCCAAGTATTGTTTTCCATTAAAGAAGGAAACTCTTCATTCATTGTTGTATCCCAATCTTGATGACCTGAAGCTTATGAAAATGTCTTTGGATCACGAGTCTCTGAAACTTGAGACAAAAGAGAAGAGGCTCGTTGGAACTGTGAACGTGTCTAACACTGATATGAAGGATCATTGACAAGATCACCAACTGTTTCTCTTGTTGAATGGACCCATCTAGGAAGTGATGGTGATGGTGCAGGTTCATGTTCAATGCACTCATCTATAGGAAGGTGAGCAGGTGAAGGTGGATTTTCATCCTCATTGTCAACATATGAAGAAGAAACCATAATAGGAACAAAAGAAGGCACAAACACTAAAGATGGCTCACAGGATGAAGAAGGCACAAACGCCAAATTAGGTTCATAGGACACGAGATTTTCATCAAATTTAACATCTATTCTAATAATAATTTCATTACAATGTGGTTGAAGAAGTCTGTAACCTTTAACATCTTCAGAATAACCAACAAATACAAAATTCTCACTTTTAGGTTGCAATGCTTTCCTTTTCTCATAAGGAATGTGAGCCCATGCTACATTGCCAAATACATGGAAGTGACTTACATCTGGCTTAATTTTATTCCATGCTTATTTTGGTGTTATATTTTTAAGAGCCTTTGTGGGAGTGTGATTTAATATGTAATTTTCACAATAAATGGCTTCCGCCCAATACTTTAGACTTATTCCCTTAGATTGGATCATACAATTAGCCATTTCTTTTAATGTGCAGTTCTTTCTCTCAACAACACCATTTTGTTATAGTGTATATGGAAGTGTCTTGCATTTGGATGCCCTGTGTAGTGCAGTAACTTGTAAACTGATTTTTAACACATTCACCTCCATTATTTGTTCTTAAGGTTTGGAGTTGATGACCATATTTCTTTTCTACAAGGGCCTTGTCAGCCAAAAACTTGTCAAACACTTTACTCTTAAGTTTTAAGAAGTAAACACAGGCACATTTGGAAAATTCATCAATGAAATATAAGAAATAATTGCACTAGAAAAAGGAGAAGAAAGTGGACCACATAAGTCACTATGAACAAGCTGTAAAGGGGCCAAGGCATGCCAAGAGGCACTCTTGTCAAAATTGTCCCGATGATGTTTGTCTAGAAAAAAACCGACACAAACACCATCTTTGCATGAAACAAGAGGAAGAAAAGTCACCATCTGTTGATTACATAGTTGCTGCAATGAGAAATAGTTTAGATGACCAATCAACTCATGCCAAAGTTTGCTCAAGTCATTGCTATGAGCAACAAAAAATGATGGAAAAGATGGTGACCCAAATTTGTCAAACTTGTACAACCTGATAATATCATCAACAATTCTAGTTGCAAGAACATGTTGAGGATATTTTAGATCCTTGGTTACAACTTGGTGAGGTGAAACTCTATGGTTTTACCTTCCCCTGAATGAGTCATTTGATATACATATAGAAGTTTGCAGGAAAGACTTGGAACACATAATGCACCATTAAAATGATCATTATCTACCTGAACTGTTACAGACCCTACAACACCAAGAGATATATCATCACTAACAAATCTTTTTTTGGTGTTACATTCATTTAGAGAAGAAAACATGGATTTATCCTTAGCCATATGATAAGATTCTCTAGAATCAATAGGCCACTCATCATATGAAGAAGTAGAAGTTGCATTGAAGGAGAAACTAGAAGCTTAAGTTCGTGTCCATGAGAAAAAGAAGAAGTAAAATCAATACTAATGTTGTGCTTCTTCATAGATGCTTCTAAAGATGTCGTATTATTAAAGCATTTGGACTCATGACCATATTTCCCACAAAATTTGCAATGTCTATCACCAATCTTATTAATTTTAGATTTTTCTCCTTTGTCACCGTTAGGAGAGGAAGCTGGCTGAGAGGGTTTGGGACCCTTGTTTTTCTTGTTGTTGTGGAGAGGAGGTTGCTTCTTGAGATTCTTGGATTTATCTTTCTATTGGAAAACTAGGGATTTATTGGAGCTACCTGGAGTGCTAATCAATCAAAGTTATAGAATATTATCTTGTACTTGAATTAGAGCTTCACAAAAGGAATAAAGAGGGGGTTTCTTATAAGTACTACCTAGAGATTTTGTTGTGGCATAAAAGGTAGATACCCAAATAGAATATGCACTACCAAGCTTAGAAATAATGACATATATGAATTAATATTTCAGAAGATCTATTTTTCATTCTATACATAAGAGTCTAAGTGTTTTGAACTTAGATAAATAATATTAAATGCAAGGAAAATCATTTGGACTTAAATTCATTAACTGATTCTTCAACTGGTGGGATTGAATAATATTATGTTTACCCAACACAGTTTCAAGCTTTTCCCAAGCATCATAAGGGTCATGAATTCCTTGAAGGTGAAACCTTAAATCAGGAGAGATGGATATTCTGATTAGTCCATGTTCTTTTTCATTCTTATTGGCCCATTTAAATTTATTTTCATCATCAGTGGGTTCTAGTTCTTTCCCCAGAGTAATTTGTAACAATCCTTTACTTCTTAATACATACTCCATATGGGATTTCCATGAGAAGTAGTTGGTACTGGTAAGAAAAATATCATTGGGAGATCTCATATTACAATATCCATAAAAAATATGAAACTAATAGTCTCGATGGAAAGGTCTCGAAAAAATAGGCCGTTTAAAAAAACAACACTGAAATTGGACTTCGGATGTGAAAGTTATGGCCTTTTGAAAAAAGGCATAAACAATAACCAAAAAACCACATGGCAAGTAGAGGTTGGTCCACGTGCTGACACCCGTCCTTATAATAACCTCACTTTTACAAATAAGTTTCTTATGAAGTGACCCACTTTTATAGAATAAGCGAGGATCACTTTTACAATGTAGTTCCTTTATAAATGAAAGTTGCATGAAAAATAAATAACTTAAAATAAAATATTAAAGCTACGTATAGTGATTCACTTTGTAAATTAAGTGAGATACACTTTACAATGGATGCATGAACCTTTTCAAAAAAAGTAACAAAAAAAGAGACTTGAACTCAAGACCTCTTACTTAATAAAACTACTTTTAACCAAGTGAGCTAGTGAAAAACATGTTATATTGTTTAGAAGGAGGATTGGGGTTGTTTTTTGTTGTTGTGGAAGATAGCCTTGGAGAGCATGCTCATAATTTTTTTTTTCACACAAGAAAAAATTTTCACTTCTTGACAACAACAATGGTTAGATCTCAATTAGCTTACCCAGAAAATGCAACTTCTCCCTCTATTTCTGATTTATTGAGAACACACAGAGAACACGACAAATACCATATGTAGACAAGAAAACCATATCCACTCAGAATAAACCCGAAAATAAAAAGAAAAAAACTGAAATATTATCTTTGCAAAAATTTAAAAAGGGTGTATTCAAGATTTATAACTTCGGATCTGATTGAAATGGTCGTATCTTGGGAAAAATAATTTTTTTTCGAGTGAAATGAAAAGTTTTCCTGACTAAAATGAGTGATCCTAATGAAATGGAATAGTCCTCTCATCCTAGAAATGTATGGAAATGGAAGAAACTAGAGATGTGACAACATGGCTTCACGATCTCGATATACAATGGGAGTGGGTCTTCAAATGCACTCTGATACCATGTTCAACAACACATGTATTACAACAGAGGACGAACACCTTCTCTAACCACTCACACAATTAGATCAAAGATTAACACATCAATGTTTTGACATGGTAAAACCCCTACGACGAAACATCCACGACCTCAACCAACGTGTCCACCTGGAGCAATTTACAAGAGATTTTCGCGAAATCGATCATCGACAAATGATCCTCCATGCTTTTTAAACATAGATCATGGTAGAATCAGGTGCTAAGCCATAGATCAATGTAGCCTTTAATATTGAGGAGAATATGAATCGTCGGATCACTATGTCAGGAACATATGATGACTATCAGATTACCTTATTACAAATGCATACTAATGCACACTAAATAAACACACTAAGAAACACATTTTTACCTGACAATGCATTAGACCAAGTTGATATTAACTAACTCCTAAGTGTCTAAATATCCTAACAGGGTCAAGGCAAGTCACAAAAATTGTACATTCTGTCTTTTGAATCAAGAAACCCTACGACAATAATCAACTTACCATTCTTCATATTCCCGAGAAAGAACCAATCTGGACAAAACTCCACAATATTACAAGTCTGTGTCAGTTGGGAAACTGAAAACAAATTTATGCTCATATTTAGAACATGTTATAAGTCAACAAGTTTCCCATGTCGATAGGGAACATCACCACGACCAACCATGTTGAAAGAAAAATCATTATCAACATATATATTTCACTCCAGAGATTTATCCAAGGATGTGAACAAGGAAACTTCCTTAGCCAAATGATGAGTGCATCTAGAACCGACTACCCATTCATTCTGTGCGATATGAGTGAGTGATGGTTGAGAAGTTACGACTTGTAAGGTGAAATTATTGATAGGTTGACGAACAATTGACATGTCTCCTTCATGTATCTTGAATTTTTCCTCCAAGTCATCTTAATTTTTCCAACATTATTTTTGAGCACACACTTATACTTAGGGGGGGTGAATTAGTATAATATTTCTTTTTCTTTTTCAAACATTCATCAACCATAAGAAAACAATCAAATATGATATCTATTTACTACAGAACATAGAACCCAAGATTTACATGGAACCCTTTCGGGAGAAAATAACAAAAAATCTCTTTATAATTCTTTGTAGGAACCAACCTATTGTCACAAATATTTGTAAGCACCAACCTACTGAAGACACTAATCCCCACTAGTACAAATCCTAGTAGGCACCAACCTACTCCTACAAATATTCACAGAAACCAATATAATAGAGACACCAATCCCCACTTCTAAGAACAAACTCAGAAAGAGACACCAATCTCTTTGTTTGAGGGGAACCAACCTGCTCTTACAGATCTCCATAAAAGCCAATCTATTAGAGACACCAATCCCCACCATTAAGCACCAACTTATAAAGAGACACCAATCTCTTTATGTGGGATACAACAACCTTCATCAAGTATGCTTGCTACTTCTGTCTTCACCAGGTATTCTTGTTGATTCTTCCTTCACCAACTCTATCCATTTCTTCTCCCTTCACTAGGTCTGGTCACTACTTCTACCTTTACCAAGTCTGACCAAAATTTGAATTTCCAATCGGTAACTTTCTCAAAGATTTTTGTTTTGGGCCTCTTCCCAAGAATGAACTTGTACAATATTCCATGTATCCAATTTTGTGAATACGATTCTAAATTTTTTACCTAAGTTACTTCTATATGTCTCCTCTAGTCTCTAAAATTTTGACAGTATGAAGAGTCCCATAAAATAAGTTATAGTGAAATTGTCAAAATGACATGTTTGAAACTGATTTCAGGAGCATTTAGGAACCCTAAATTACACAACATATATCTACAAAATTATAGTGAACTAGAATTTGAAATTTTTACCAAATGTACACCAAGATCTCTCCTTTGTTCATGCAAAGTTTCAAGGTTTGAAACATCCCAAAAAATAAGTTATAGTGAAAGTTCCAAGATGACATGTTTGAAACTGATTTCAAGAGCATTCAAGAACCTTAATTTCCATAGGAAATATCTCTAATATTATAGATAACCAACATTTTAAAGTTGTACATAGGTACACCAAGATATCTCCTCTATCTCTGCAAAGTTTCAAGGTCTGGAAAATCTCAAAAAATAAGTTATAGGAAAAGTGCTAAGATGACCCGTTTGAAACTGATTTTAGGAGCATCCAGGAATGCTAACTTCCACATGGAATATCTATGAAAGTGTACTGAAAAAACATACGATATTTTTACCACATGTACACCAAGATGTCTACTCTTCCTTTGAAAATTTTCAAGTTCTTAAACTTATCAAAAAATAAGTTATGGAAAAAGTTTCAATATGACCTGTTTGCAACTAATTTCAGGAGAATTCAAGAACCCTAACATTCACATGGCATATCTCTGATTTTTTTTCGAACAAACATCTAAAATTTGTACAACATGTACACCAATATCTCTCCTTCATCTCTTCCAAATTTCAAGTTCTGAATTGTCATAGAGAAATCATTATCACAAAAATGCTAATATGACCTGAAACTGATTTTGCAATTCGAACTTTGCGAATCCATTTTTCACACACACACTTTGTTTCAATGCTTTCTATTTTTATACCTTTCCATAACCATTCATGAAAGGAAATGCCCATTCACTAAATAATTAATTCCCAATACCTCGAGATCATACCCCAAATACCATGGGAAAATACCCCAAATAAAATGAGAAAAAACTCCAAACCATAGGAAAATACCCCTAACCCATGGGTTTGAAACCACAATTTCACGTTTTAATTTTTCACATGCACCAATTTATTATATATATATATATAATATTTCATAGAAAAATCATTATCATGAAAATTTTAATAAGACCTGAAACTGAGTGTGCAATTCTATCTTTGCGAATCCCTTTTTCACACACACACTTTCTTTCAATTCTTCCTCATTTTATACCTTTCCATAACCATTCATGAAAAAACATATCCATTCATTAAATAATTAATTCCCAATACCACAGCAACATACCCCAAATACAATGGGAAAATACCCCAATACCACAAGAAAATACTCCAAACCATAGGAAAATACTCCAAACCCATGGGTTTGAAACCATAAAATTTCACTTTTTAATTTTCGGATGTGCCAATTTTTTAATATATATATATATCAATTGTAAATGTTGTGCATATTGTAATGCCATAATATGACATTACGGACATTAATGACATCATTAATTGTTTGAAATCAATGACAATATTTCCAACAATATCCCCCTTTGTCATTGATGGCAATCTTGCAACAAAACACATAGTCCACCATGCATAGAAAGAATTATCCCCTTGTCTGCAACTCTCCCCCTGTCTACAAATATCTTAGGAATAGAGATAATTCTCCCCCTATCTAAAAATCTCCCTCTTTGACATCAATGGAAAATGGATGATCCCCTTGAACTTGTGCTTCTACTTAAGCACTCAGTCGAAACTCTAGTCAATTTTCATGTTGGGTCTGTCAGATAGTTGGATTAGGTTGATGGAAAATTGGTATGGATTGTTGGTTTTCATTGATGTCAACCATTGAAAAGTGATATTGTAGATTGATGTCAACCCTTGGAGAAATTCTAGTAGCGAATTACGGTAGCACAAAGGTTTTGGTAATGGACCCAAGTTTGTTTGATGTATAATGGTATGAGTTTTAATATATTTGAAGGTAATAATATTCTATATGGGTATTACATGTCATGTCATTTCCAGTGGTATGTGGAACATCACATAAATACTCACGGTTAGAGAGTTATGGCCATGTGAAGTTGGAGAACCCAGGTTTGGGTAATGGACCCAAGTTTGTTTGATGTATAATGGTATGCATTTTGATATATTTGCAGGTAATACTATTCTAGATGGATAGTACATGCCATTCCATTTTTGGTGGTATGTGGAACGTCACATAACTCCTCACGGTTTGAGATTTATGGCCTTACGAATTTGGAGGACCCTCATATGTTGGCTTGAAGCCCCAAAATGTCAAACTAGTCAAATTGGTTTAAGGGATTTTAGAAGGTAAATAATAAAGTGAAGTGATGAGTATACTATAATTCAAAGTGAATACAAAATAAACTATTTAAATAATAAATTTAATGGAGAAATTACTAAGTGGACAAGTGGTTAGAATTGGGTTAGCCCTAAAATAAGGAAAGTGGTTTAAGATGGTTAGAAGGTAACCCCTTAGGTAAAGTGAAGTGATGAGTGTACTATAAGTAAAAGTGGATACAAAATAAATTATTTAAATAATAAATTTAATGGATAAATTACTAATTGGACAAGTGGTTAGAAGTTGGTTAACCCTAAAATAAGGAAAGTCGGTTAAGATGGTTAAAAGGTAACCCCTTGAGGAAGCTACATGAAAGTATAAATAAGAGGCAAGGCACTCTCATTTTAAACACACTTGAACATATTGAATATATACATGTGACTGAGGTAACCAAAGGATATCTAAGCCAAATTTCAGAGGGAAGGTGATGTAAATAAGGTCGAAATTCAAGGGAGGATAAATTCTTTTGATGATGCTTTCTAAAGTATGTTATTTACAGGTCATCTCACCATTTTCGAAATAATGTTTTTCCTAGAATGATTCAGAACATGAAATTGGGAGTCCATTGAGGAAACATATCCAAATAGATGTGGTACAAGTTTCAACTTTTGGGTCATTGTAGTTTTGGAGTTACACTCTGTGGAAAACAAAGTTTGTGGCTAGTCCTGAAACTAGTCTAAAACAGGTGTTTCGGGTAAAAATGTCACAAAGTATTCATAACAGATCCAAATTTAGTAAGTCCAAATGTGTTGGTTACAATATAGTCTTTATTATTCTATGTAAAATTTTCAGATCCATACAACAAATATTATGTGTGGGGCACGCTCTACAAGTTCTCTCTCTAGGATAAGACAAAATTCACAAGGTATGCCATTTTTGATATAACTCCTTTTCTGAGAGGTTCCAAGTAGTGAAACCTGGAGGAATTTCATAAAAAACACTGAAGAAAATTGTGTACTACTTTTATATCTTTTTTCATTACATGTACATAGTTATGATTATTTCAAGTTAGGGTTGTTGACTAATCCAAAACTAGTCATGTGAGACTAAAGTAAAGTTTGATGAAAATGCTAGTTTCTTGTTGTTAAAGTTAATGAAGGTTAGTAGGCATGTGATCATATACACTAGGTCTATTACAGAGTTACAAATCAGATTTGGATGATCAAATTAATGAAGGCTTTTGGTTGAGGCACATGTTGGGTACATGGTTGAGACAAGTAGTTGATCAGTTGGCACATACATGAGGTGTATAGTTGATGATGTTGGTACATCTTGATGAGTCATAGTTGATGAGTAGTTGATACATGATTGGTACATACTTCGTACATGGTTGGAGGCACTTGTTAGTAGTATTGTTGAAACAAGTTTTATGGATGATGTAGCATACTTGTATTGGTATATTATTAGAAGCACATATTGATCTTGGTGATGATTATGAGTTGTTGTGTTATGCTTGGTTGATGCACATCTTTGTGAGTTGTCTTGGTGATTGATATTGGTGAGTAGATCTGTTTTGGTTAATAAGATTGATGAGACAGGTTGTTGTGATAGGTTGTTTGGACAGGTTGGTGTGACAGGTTATTCATATAGGTTTGGTGCATGGTTGATGCATTTATTCATGGTACAGGTTGAGGTACAGGTTGGTGCATGGTTGATGCACTTGTTTATGGTACATGTTGATTATAGGTTGTTTGGTATAGGTTGGTGCATGATTGATGCACTTTTTTATGGTACAGGTTGATTACAGGTTGAGGTACAGGTTGATGCATGGTTGATGCATGGTTCAAGTTATTGGTACAGGTTGTTTGGTTGGTACAGGTTTACAACAATATATCTCACAGTGATAGTGTGACAACGGTTCCATCATTCTACTTATATACTAGGGTGGTTGGACGGGGCAAGGACAAGTGGTTGTAGCCACTTTCCGGTTGTAGCCAAAGAACATAGGGTGTTGTAGCCTCCTTCTGGTTGTAGCCAGATAATTGGGGAGTTGGAGCTTCGCTCAGGTTTTATCTTGAGAAAATAGGGGGTTGGATTCTCCTTCCAGTTGCAGCTGGAAAGAAAGGAAGTTGGTGCTTCCAATGAATTTAATTCTTAAAGACATTTAAGAAAAATCATTATGTGGTTTTCTCCCACTTTGGGTTTCCACGTAAAACACTTGTGTACTGTGTATGTGTGTGATTTATCTTTTGTTCATTGTTTATTTACTCTACAACTATTGGATGATAATGCTACATTGATATAAAAATTGCATTTTTTGGTGAAAAGGGATTATATTTCTCTATTACTAATTCACCCCCCTCTCAGTAATCGAACAATTAGTATCAGAGCCAATTCCTTCAGGAAACAATTTAACCACTGAAAGGAGATCATGGATTATTCTGAGAATGGAGTACCAATGTTTAATGGTCAAAATAGTTTTAGGTATGAGATTTGGAGCATAAGGATGAAAGTATTTTTACAGGAACAGGGACATTATATTTGGCTATCAGTTGTTACAGGATATGATATCTCAAAAAGGGAAAAGATTGCAGCCAAGAAGGAATTGAAGAAGAATAAAAAAATATCAATGGATTTCATCTGGGAAGGATTAACTAATCCGGTAAGAGAAAAGGTTGGTAAATGTCCATCATCCAAATAAAATTTGGATAAGTTACATGACATATATTCTTCACCCATCATAGATTCAGAAAATTCCAAAGAAGATGAAAATATAGAACAAGAAGAAAGATGTTCATCATGTCAGATAGATTCAAAAGAAGAAGAGCATGAAGAAGTAGGAGTTGATTACAGAGAAAAAATGATCAGTGCAATGGAATATCTAAAGAAATAAATAGAACAAAACAAGTCATCAAAGAAAGAATTGATGAAGCAAAAGGAAAGTGTTCAAGGTTTCGAAAAATATTAGCAGGCCATCAAGAATTTAAGAGCTCAACTAGAAGAGGCCATAAGAGTTGAAGAAACTCTAGAATATCAAAAGAAATGTTTAGAAGCCAACATAGCAACACAAAAGGAAGAATCATAAAAGAGAGAAAAGATACTGATGGATCATCTCAAGGAAAGAACCAATGACTTAAACCAACTTGAGGAAGAGTTTGGTTAATAAGAGAGAAGACCGAAAGAAGAAATAAGTACATTGAAAATCCAACTTGAAGAAGCAAAGAGAACAAAACAGGTCATGAAGTCTCAGATAATGAAGAAAGAATAAGAGGTTGATAATATTGAAGAATAATTTGTCACACTAAGAGTCACAGATAATGAAGAAAGAATAAGAGGTTGATAATCTTGAAGAAGAATTTGTCACACTAAGAGTCAAAATCGTCAATCTCAACAAGAACGTCGAAGAGACAAAAACATTCACATCAGTTGTAGAGAATGAAGAGAAGCATTCTACGTTGCTAGAAAAGAAGAATGAAGAAAATAGAAAGAGTTATGCAGAAGTACTCAAAGGGAGCAATCATGGTCAACCAAAATCTAAGAAAACTAATGGTGACAACCCCCTTCCCTCCTTTGGGCTAGTATGACCTCCCGATCTAGGATCATTCAAGTCGTCGAACTGAATGGTTTGTCAGGATCCTAATGGAACCAATTTAAACTTGACACAGACCCTCTTTACTTCCTCGACACTCACGATGTGGCACTTGCGGACCCTCTCCTTAGTGATTTTAACCCTTGCGCCAATGCTGATAGTTCTCCATGCTAGGATTTATTTCTGATGTGACCACAGAATATGACCGTGGGCTAGCTCCCTTCATGACCCCATGCTTTCGGACTTTCGCGAGCTGCTTCCTCCTTTTCCCAATTTCTGAATTGATGAATAATTCAGGACCAGATCTATGGTCTATTCTCCTCTTACGATCAATGAATGCGATCACTTCGTGATTTTATACTTTGCGAGTCCTCTCGTCTCCTGACTTTGCTTTCTTGTCTTGCGAATCAATGATTCACCGATCCAATTCCACGTTCCCTCCTTGATGGACGACTAATATTCCTTCGGTTCTCAGCTCTTCGAGACTTCCTCTAGACTCTTATCTGAAGGGTTACTTCTTCGAAATACACGATTCTCTGCCACGTGCCTTCCATATCTAATGGTCTGGATTCTAACCGCTCTTCGTGACTTTGCGAAGATCCTTGTTTTCTCCCGGTAAACCTTCCGAATCTCTTGCTCTCGAACTTCTTGATATTCTTCCACCTTTCTTCTCCTCAACGATGGATGAATTCTCTATCTTTGAAACTTCGGCAAGTCCTGGAATCTTTTCCAAACTTAGTGCATTTCACCTTTTGAGACTTGGAATGTTCTTGAATCCTTTCTGCACTCCCTGCAGAAACCTGTGAAACTCTCCTGCGAATTTGCTGCACTTGAAAACCTCCAAGGTTCCAAGTTCCTCTGCGAGTTTGTCATGCCCTCCTGGTAGCTTCTCTCCCTTCCTCCCGAGCTTATAAGATGAACTCACAACACCTTAGGCACAGTCCTTGTGCTTGGCTTAGTTCTTCGATGGATTATCCCTTAGACTTATGGAAAGGTTTAAGGAATCTCCTTTCCTTTGTCGACGCACTTCTTGCAAAGCCTTCCTTCACAAGAATTTTCAACAATTCTTAGATTCTCCAACACCTTCAACCATGTTTCTCCTGTGTATTCTCACTCTAGCTCGATGCCCCCCTGGTAGATTATTCCAGAGTGTTCAGTAACTCTGGACTGTGCTTCTCCCCATACAGTATTTCTTTTCAAGGAACTTAACTGCCTTGAAATTTCTCCCTGAGCCTGTATATTAACCTGGTGTGCCCACCTGGCAACTTCTCTTCTAACACCACTGAGTTTAGGTATGCACTCACTTCATCTTACATAGTTTCCAATCTCTGTCGCACACTCCTTGCACTTAGCCTAGAGAACTAGACTTAACTCAACACACTCTCAAATAGAAAACAATATCCCTATCCCTGTAGATGATTTGTAACATTCATCTACAATTCAAATGCATGTAAAAGACATTCATAACACACCACCCATTCAAAGAAAAAGGTAAAACAGGAAAAACTGTCATTTTCTATTAATGGTAGAACGTTAAATTAAAATATTAGAGTTTGAGCTGCAACTGAGTCTCGACTCTCTGCACTTCTCCCCCTACAACATGACCTATCCAACCCAACCAACTAACCTCTACTTTTCTTACAATACAAATATTTATACAAGAGGGGCTATATGATATTCCCTCATAAGCTACCTTAGTGGTGTCAAATCACCATTCAAAATGCCTATCGAAAGGGAAAATTACAATGATGGAAATATGCTCCAAATCAGGTGCAGATCCATTCTGCTACCAACCTATTAATGGTGACCTTATCTCCAGCTTGTGTGAAAGAAAAACTTGGATTTTCCATCTTGTCTTCAATTAATGCCTGGATCACGTCTTGGATTCTTGAGGAAAAAATGAGAGGGCGGCGCCTCTCCTTCCTTGAATGTGCACCACACATGTAAATGAGTTGACGCGTGATGAGGTGGAGTGATTCTCCTGCATCATACTCCACAGTGGAAAAAATCATGAGCTCCTTCTCATGAGCTTTCCAACGTGGTTGAAATCCACCTGGATCCCAAACTTTCCCTTGGAGTTGTCTCTCGGCTCCTCTGCTCCATTGTTACTATTCTCGAATATTCCCTGCTACTCGTGCATGTTTCCTTTCATCTAGCTTCCTCTTGCTGACCAATTCCTCTTCCGAATATGACATCAAATTCCTTATCTCCTCGATCACCTCGTCCAACTGCTCCATCGGCTGGTTCTTTTGTTGCAGACTAGCTCGTTGCACTCCCTCCTTGTCAATGGGAAAATCACACCGACTTCCCAATACATCTTCTCCCTTTGTGTCATTATCTTGCCACTCTATTGTAGTCTTCACTCCTGCAGGCTCCTTATCAATGAACTACTACTCAACTACCACTTCTCCTGACAGATTCGCTTCTTCCAGTCCCTCAGCTCTTCCCATTCAAACTTCCTCCAGCTGTGACTCGTGCTGGTGTATCTCCTCTGGCATGGCTATTTCTCGGCAGCCACCTTATGGTTCTGGATTTCCCAACCAATCCTCCAGTGACTTTAACTCCAATTCCCACTGAGTGAATAACTCAACTAGGCGTTCTCCTTCTGTTGGGACATACATCAATATCTGTTCCGTTTTCTTTATGACAGTCTCTGTTGGATGTCTTTTTGTCGCATATGCAACATTTGTGCTAGCCTCTCCTCGACTGCTTGGTAGGAATAACTCAAGTCATCCAATGATTAGAACACTCCTCTAATCCTCCTCCTCTATGATGAAATTTTGTAACATCTCATCATCTTCATTCACGTGGCTCACAGTTCTGCGCAAATCTCCATTTGAGTGAGGTCTCTCTCTTGCCTCCTCTTCATCTATCAATGAAATCTCAGCTGAGCTCATCTCTTCTCCCTTTCCCACCTGGAAATCTTGGATGTATCCTCTGCCCACCTGGCAGGTTACAAGATCCACTAATCCATTCTCATTGCCCATCTGACAACCTACGAGACCTTTTCTAGATCTCTTTCCCTTATGATTGAGGATTTCATCATGCCTCAACCACCTTTTTAACACCTGTTGTCAACTTCTGGCCAACAAATTCTGAACAAGCCACTTAGTTGTTCTCTTCATAGGCCATTTGTACCTCCAATGTACCTTTGACTCCTGTTGCATCTTGAATGCAAGCTTCTCCATCTATTCTCAGATTTCACTAAGCTCCTTGTCCATCTCTGCCTTGTTCTTATGTGAATGGAATTCTCCTTGGCCCTGCTTGTGACTTTCAATGGCCATCTTTCTTTGTCTACAACCCACCCTTATGTTTATCATCTGCTGCATGCCTTGCAACAAATCCAACATAGCATCATACGCTGTCTCCCTGGATTACATAAATCAATTCTACATCTGCTCCTTCATCTCCTTCCTCACCTACTGTCTACATGCAAAATCAAGATCTGATACCACTCCTCGTATCAGACTATCTCTCTCATCTCCCTTCATCCACACTTTGCAGAAAAAATTAAGCTATGATACCACTCTTGGTGACAACCCCCTTCCCTCCTTTAGGCTAGCACGACCTCCCGGTCTAGGATCATTCAAGTCGTCAAACCGAATGGTTCATCAAGCTCTTGATGGAATCAATTTCAACTTGAAACCGACCCTCTTTACTTCCTCAACACTCATGATGTGGCACTCGCAAACCCTCTCCTTAACACTTTTAACTCTTGCACCAATGATGCTAGTTCTCCATGCTAGGATTTCTTTCTGATGTGACCACGGACTACGACTGTAGGCCAGCTCCCTTCGCAACCCTGTTCTTCGAGACTTTCGCGAGCTACTTCCTCCTTTTCCCAATTTTCGAATCGACAAATACTCCAGGACTAGATCTATGGTCCATGCTACTCTTACAATAAAAAACTGCGATCACTTCGCGAGTTTAGACTTCACGAGTCCTCTCGTCTCCCGACTCCACTTTCCTGTCTTGTGAATCAACGATACGCCGATCCAACTCCACGTTTCCTCCTCGATGGACGACTAAGATTCCTACGACTCTCATCTCTTTGAGACTTCCTCTCGGCTCTTCTCCGAAGGGTTACTCCTTTTAAATACATGATTCTTTGCCACGTTCCTTCCAGATCTAACAACCTAGATTCGAACTGCTCTTCGCGAATTCGCGAAGATCCTTGTTTTCTCCCTGTAAACCTTCCGAAGCTCCTTCTCCTGAACTTCTTGATATTCTTCCACCTGTATTCTCCTTGATGATGGATGAATTCTCCATCTTATAGACTTTGGAAAGTCCTCAACTCCTTTTCACACTTAGTGCAATTCACCTTTCGAGACTTGGACTATTCTTGAATCATTTCTGTACTCCTTGCAGAAACCTGTGAAACTCTCCTACGACTTTGCTCGGCTTGAAAACCTCGAAGGTTCCAAGTTCCTTTGTGAGTTTATTGTTCCCTCCTAGCATCTTCTCGCCCTTCCTTCTGAGCTTATAATATGAACACACAACACCTTAGGTGCACTCCTTGCACTTGGCTCAGTTCTTCGATGGCTTCTCCCTTAGCATTATGGAAAGGTTTAGGGCATCTCCTTTCCTTTGTCGACGCACTTCTTTCAAAGCCTTCCTTCACCAGAATATTCAGCAATTAATGGATTCTCCAACACCTTCAACCATGTTTCTCTTGTGTATGCTCACTCTAGCTCGATACCCTCCTGGAAAAGTATTCCAGAGTGTTCAGTAACTCTAGACTATGCTTCTCGCCACACACTCTTTCTTTTCAAGGAACTTAACCGCTTGGAAATTTCTCCCTGAGTCTGTAGATTAACCTGGTGTACCCTCCTGGTAACTTCTCTTGTAATTCCACTGAGTTCAGGTATGCACTCCTTGTGTCGACTTACAGAGTTTCTAATCTCTGGCATGCATTCCTTCCACTTAGCCTAGAGAACCAGACTTAACTCAACACACTCTCTGATAGAAAACAATATCCCTATCCATGAAGATGATTTCTAACATTCATATACAATTCAAATGCATGTAAAAGTCATTCATAAAACACCACCCATTGAACAGAAAGGAAAAACAAGAAAAACTGTCATTTTCTATTAATGGTAGAACGTCAAATTACAATAGTAGAGTCCGAGCTGCAACTGAGTCTTGACTCTCTGCAATTCTCTCCCTACAACATGACCTATCCAACCCAACCAACCAACCTATACTTTTCTTACAGTACAAATATTTATACAAGATGGGCTCGATGAGCTTCCCTCACAAGCTACCTTAGTGGTGTCAAATCACCATTCAAAATGCCCATCGAAAGGGAAAATTACAATGATGGAAATCTACTCCAAATCGGATGAAGATACATTCTACTATTAGCCTATTAATGGTGACCTTATATATAGCTTGTGTGATAGCACAACTTGGATTTTCCAGCTTGTCTTCAATTAATGCTTGGATCACGTCTTGGATTCTCAAAGAAAAAATGAGAGGGCGTCGCCTCTCCTTCCTTGAATGCGCACCACGCGTGTAAACGAGATGGCACATACTGAGGTGGAGCGATGCTCCTGCATCAACTAATAAAGATACATATTCAAGAAGACCATCCATGTTCAAGCCACAAAGAAGATTCAATCATGATCATGATCAGTCAAGGCAAGAATTCAGAAGGACTACACCACAAAGAAGATCATTCGCTCCCAGGTATGCAAATTTCATTTATGGTTATTGTTTTTATTGTACTGAATTTGGACATAAGGTTGCAGATTGTAGGGATTATAAAATAAATTTTCAAGCAAGAAATGCCTATGTGGCCCCATGTAACATGGAATGTTACAAATGTCATAACTATGGACACATAGCTCATGATTGTAGAAGCATGATCGATACTTCCATGAAAGAGAACAGTGATATCAGATATAATAAAGTATGGATAAGAAAACAAGAAGAACAGGTGAAAAAATACCAGGTCCCAAAGTTCGCAAGAGTGACAATAAAATGAGATGAATAAAAATCTACAGAGAAAAAGAAGGATGTTAGATATAGAAATCTTTGGAAAATAAATGAAAGAAATGAAGGACAAGTAAATAAGGAATAGGTTCAAGAGATTGTACTTTTAGGTATTGTAGTGAAAGATGAATCCATAGACAAAAATAAAGAAGTCATAGCTTAGAGAGATAATGCATATATCAATGAATATGATGATGAATACACATCAGAGAAGGAATTATTCTGAGCCATCTGTCTTAGAGACTCCTAGGTAATATGAATATTAGATAGGGGGAGTCTATGTGATAGCTGTGATAGACCAAAGAACCATCCTTTGAGCATCTTACCGAGTTTGAGAAGACAGATCCAGATCATTCAGTTAACAGAAGTACAATTTGATATATTAATCAAGACTTCATGATAGTATAGTGACAAATGGGTCAACATTATGGACAGTTGCGCAAGTAGAGTCTTGGACAGTATGGACAGAGATGGATTTGTAAGAATACTTAGCAGGTTTGGATAGATATATGAAATTGGACGAGAGCATGGATTCATAGATTGGTTCAGAGAGTGGTTCAAAGATAAAGGAACATTATCATAATGCATGATAATTAAAAAGGAAATGGCTCAAACAATGCTAATGGATTCCAAATTGACAGATATTTTTTGGACACATACGGTGCATACAACATTTCACATTCAAAACAGAGTAATGCTCAGAAATAAAAATGACAAAACTCCCTACGAACTATGGAAAGGAAGCGCAGACAACAACCTCTACATCAAGGTAACTCAAGATAGTATTTTATTAATTGAAATTTATGTTGATGATATTGTTTTGGAAGTACTAATGAAAGGTTAAGCCAGAAATTTGCAAAGGATATGCATAATGAATTTGAAATGTCATTACATAGAGAACTATCCTTCTTTTTGGGTCTTCAGATATGTCAAAGCAACCAAGGAAGTTTTATTTCTCAAACTAGGTATATCATAGAAATGCTAAAGAGGTTTAGAATGGAAGAGTGCAAACTAGTTACCACTCCTATGCAAACCAGTTGCAAGTTGAGAAAATATGATGATTGAAAGTCTATAGACTAGAGGCAATATAGGTCAATGATTGGTAGCTTACTATATGGGACATAATCTAGACCATATGTAATGTAGGTAGTTAGATAGGTGGCATGATTTCAAGTAGCACCAAAGGAATCACATGTATTAGCAGTGAAGAGTTTGGATTATGGTATCCAAAAGGAAAGGATCTATCACTTATTGCCTACACATATGAAGATTGGGCATGTTGCATTGATGACCGACGAAGCACCAGTGGAGCAACATTATACTTGGGTGAGTATTTAGTATCATGGTTAAGCAAGAAACAATCATAAATATCCTTATCTATAGCTGAGGTAGAGTATATTGCAACAACAACATGTTGTACACAATTTCTATGGATGAAACAAACTCTGACAGATATAGAGGTTGGGTATGATGAGCCCATTCCAATCTATTGTGATAATACAAGTTCCATCAATATCTCAAATAACTCGGTGATGCACTCCAAGATGAAGAACATTCCAATCAAGTATCACTTTCTATGGGAACAAGTTGCAGAGAAGAACATCAGAGTTGAATATGTGGGTACAAAAGAATAAGTGGAAAACATATTTACAAAACCGCTTCCAAGAGAAGCCTTTGAGTAAGAGACAAGGAGTAATTTCTACTCCAAAATGAATGATTTTGAATGCTTATCTTATATGTATTAGATGAACATGAGGAAGCACCATAAATATGACAATTTGGGTTGGGAGATCAGTTTCAGGAAGATTTCAGTTAGGGGGAGTATCCCCAAGGAAAATTCAGTTAGGGGGAGAAGCTCCGGATGGAAAGATACCTTTTCCATTGATGAAAAAGGGGGAGAGATTTATTAGATGCATGATAGAAATTCTTGGAGAGAGAGAACAAAGGAATGTAGACAAGGGGAACATCCAAAGGAGAGTTTAGTCAGGGGGAGTAACCCCAAATGGAGATACCCTTTTCCATTGATGTCAAAGGGGGAGAGATATAAATATTTATGAGGAGTATAAGCATGAATGTTATCATGACTAAGTGTTGCCATCAATGTTGGTGTTTCCATCAATGCCAAAGGGGGATATTGTCAGACAATTGGATTAGGTTGATGGACAATTGGTATGGATTGTTGGTTGTCATTGATGTCAACCATTGGAGAGTGATATTGTATATTGATGTCAACCCTTAGTGATTGATGCCAACCCTTGGAGAAAGTTTGGTAGTGAATTCCGGTAGCACAAAGGTTTGGGTAATGGACACAAGGTTTTTTGATGTATAATGGTATTATTTTTAATATATTTTATGGTAAGAATATTCTAGTTGGGTAGTACATGTCATGCCATTTCCGTTGGTATGTGTAACATCACATATCTCCTCACGGTTAGAGAGTTATGGCCATGTGAAGTTGGAGAACCTAGGTTTGGGTAATGGACCCAAGTTTGTTTGATGTATAATGGTATGAGTTTTGATTTATTTGCATGTAATAATAGTTTATATGGACAGTACATGTCATGACATTTCTGGTGGTACATGGAATGTCACATAAATCCTCATGGTTTGAGAGTTATGGCCTTACGAATTTGGAGGACCCTCATATGTTGGCTTGAAGCCCCAAAAGGTCAAAGTAGTCAAAGTGGTTTAAGATATTTTAGAAGGTAAATAATAAAGTGAAGTGATGAGTATACTATAATTCAAAGTGAATACAAAAGAAATTGTTTAAATAATAAAGTTAATGGAGAAATTACTAAGTGGACAAGTAGTTAGAAGTGGCGTAGCCCTAAAATAAGGAAAGTTGTTTAAGATGGTTAGAAGGTAACCCCTTGAGGTAAAGTGAAGTGATGAGTGTACTATAAGTCAAAGTGGATACAAAATAAATTATTTAAATAATAAAATTAGTGGATAAATTACTAATTGGACAAGTGGCTAGAAGTTGGTTAAGCCTAAAATAAAGAAAGTGGGTTAAGATGGTTAAAAGGTAACCTCTTGAGGAAGCTATATGAAAGTGTAAATAAGAGGCAAGAATCTATAATTTTAAACACACTTGAGCATTGTTAGGTGTTTTATATGCACTAAAAAGGACACTAAACTACCCTCAATTAAATTGTCAACCCGGGGTAAGCAAACTTAGAGTTGTAGCAAAATATATGCCAAAGGTAAAAAGGTTGGTAGGAGTATAGTCTAACTATGGAAAGCAACTATCTAGGGCTAATATACTCAAGCAAACCTATCTAATGAACAAACCCTACTAAGCAAATTTAAACTAGGTAACCTAAGTACTTTTGGGCCAAGGACTGATGGATAGTTCCTAAGAAAGTGAATGAAAACTCTATGTAAAGAAAACTAGTTCATGACAGTAAGCAAAGGTAAACTACTAAGCATACTAAGAAAATGATGAAAGAAAACTACCTTTAACTTGCCAACCTACATTCAATGAGCAACTACCCTATAAAAGCAATTAAATAAGAAAGTAAGCAAAAGCACCTATCTAACCTATTAAAGAAAATAGACAAGCAAGCAAAAACACCTAACTAACCTACTAAAACAAAAGACAAGTAAGCAAAGACAACTATCTATCCTACTAAAGGGAAGGGACAAGTAAGCAAAGACTTCTCATTGAAAAACTACCTAGCCTAAGAGGCAAGTGAACTAAATGCCTAATGCAAAACTATTTCTCTCGCATGAAAGGAAATTTAAATGCTCAATGCAATACATGAAAGAAAATCTATTCTATTGAAAGCAAGAAAGATTAACAACTAAACTTAGGAAAACAAGAAACTATCTCTTCTAATCTACGAAAGCAAGAAACTATCTTTAATCTACGAAACACTCAAATGTAATGCTGATGGTTGTGTGAATGCCTTCGATGGTGACAGATGATATCTCGATGACACTTAACCACAAAGGATAGTTCTGATGGTATAAGCTCAATACTAATTTCAATTTAAAAATGAAAGGTGTGAAGTAAACAGTCCAATGAAAACTTAGCCATGATAACATTAATGTTAAATACCCTGAATATTCATGTACAAACCACTAATATCATAATGAGATCATAATTATCTAACTAAGGAATTTAATTGCATTTTAATCTATGAAAGGAATTTACGTAAAGGAAAACTATGCTATGTCTATTTTAACCATTCAAACTATGATAAGAAAATGAATTGAATACAGAAATTAAACTATGCTTATTAAAAAGTAAATTGTCAATTAACCAACAACTAAACAAATGAATTCTATCTAAAACTAAGACAAGCAAACTATGATTAAGAACTAGAATTAAATCTATACATCCATCAAAGATCCCTGTCAAATGAAACCCAAATAGAACTCTGTGTTATTCTAAAAACAACTCTGTTTTAAACTTGATTGTAAGATCATAAATAAAAGTGTAATCTGATATCTAGATGCATATGGGGTTAGTCTAGAGACTTGCAAGTCTATACCTAGCCCACAAAACTAATTCATGCTAACATAACTCATCACACTAACCTGCAAAAGAACAATAAAACAATTAAATCACAGCTAGCAAATTAAAACATAAAACATGCATGTACAGGAAATAAAAGACAATTTAAATTATGAAATATATAAAGAACACATTGATCATCACCAGATTGCTAGTGGCCCCTCCAGAAAGTCGTGGCTACCCTCTACAAGAACACCATGAACTTCAGCAGGCCGAATTCACCATGAAAGTCAAAAACATAGTTTTGGCACTATTCTGGCAACGTGAAAAATAAAAAATAGAGTATACTAAGTTTATCTCCAATATGATGGCTATTCTACTTGATTAACAATCTAATGATCATGTTGGTAGTATTTATAGGTTTACAACCCAGGTGGTCGACCACAGGAGGTTTGAACCACCTCTAAATTCAACAATTTACAGTAAATGCATCCATAACTAACAAAATGGAGGAACCCAATGATCGCCCTCTTTGGAAAACTAAAATTGAGTTTTCTTGAGCTTAGTAGCTGGAGGGGGCGATGACAAACAAAACCCATGTGCTTGATTTGTCCACCACTGGCCACCAATACCATAACCGCCAACTCGCCTTGCGTTTTTGTGCAATACTGTGTGCTGGAACTTGTGCCGGATCGAGTACCGGAACAAGTGATGGATCAAGTGCCGGACCAAGAAACATGGTGTGTTTTACCTTGTAATAGCAGAAAAACATGAATTAACTCTTGGAAACCATAAAATATGATAAATTAAACTTGATTGAATCACAAAACACGAATTATACGCACCTCATGCTGATTATATCATTTTATCATAAAATTCTTCAAAAAGATCCTTTGAAATATAAAAATGCATATTTACATATGACAAAAAGTGTATAATAACGTCATGAAAATGATCATATCTTGGGCCCAAAATTAGCCCCACACTTAGGATTTTGCAGGTCCCACTACAAACAAAAAGAAGTCATTCGTCGGAACTAGGCTTGCTGAGGAGGACCATCTTTAGAAGCCTCTCCTTTTTACTATTTAGGCTTAGCCTTGTGCCTCTTGTGTTTCTTTAATTGTGCTCTTAAGCTGCGGTTATATTGGGTCATCCCATCAACCAACCATTGAAGGGAGTTAACTTTTGCCTGAAGGACTGCATTGTCATGATGAAGGTGTGCATCTATTATCTTCCTCTCTTCTAATTGTTGGAGAAGATGATGGTTTTCCATTTGTAGCTCTTCTATAGTTGGGGCAGAATCAGTGATCTCCGAGGAAGGCTTAGGTCCTTTGAGAGATGTGGCCAATTTATCAAATTTAGGATCAAGAGTGGGCATGGGTGAAGTAGGAGTGATGGGAGATTGGAAAGGTGAGGTAGGTTATGATTTCATTTTCCTTAGTGGCTCTAATCCATCCGCAAAGACTTATCTAGGTTTCTTATGAGGGCTCTCAAGGTCAGAGGATACTTGGATAAGATCCGAAGTAGGTGGAGGCTTTGCATAAGGCTTGGTTCTTATGTTCCGGGTACTCTTCCGAAAGGGTCCCTTACCAAATCAGTTGGCTCCTCTCTTGTTTGTGGGAATGATGAGAAAGTCTTGCTGCATTACTTTGTGGGGCTTCTTAGGTGTAGAATCAAGAGAAAATGAAGGCATTGGGGGGTCAACAATAGGCTTGTTTTGGTCTTTTCTCTTGGTCTTTTTCCCCGATGAAGAAGTAGGAATATCAACAAGATTTTGGTATTGTTCCGACAAAGAGGGAGTTTGTGCAAGGGAGTTTGGAGTTTTTTGAGAGTGAGGCTTGGATGGAGAGATAGATTTTAGGCTAAGTGGCTTTTTGTCGGTCTTAACTGTCAAGTGAGGATTTGCAAATTGTTGGATAAAGGAATCCCAACTTTTCCCCTACTTCTCTAGTTCGATAAGAACGAGGAGTTTGATCAAACCGTGGTGGAAGAGACTATTGTGGGGGTTGGTCACATTTTTCCTCACTTGAGAGGACATTTTCTCCAAGATTTTGAGAAAATAAAAGGGAAAGTTCAAAGGTTTATTGAACAAAAAATGAGCCAACAATCTAAAGTGAAAAGCTTTGAAGGTGGAGTATCTACCTTCACATGTAATTAACCTTGTGATAATGATGAGGGGATTGACCAACTTTGGATTTATCCACTCCTTAGCATACCATTTCACTCCTGAAATGCTCTAGAATTCGGGCTTAAACACCCTGTTGTAACTTGAGCACGACAATTGATGATTCTTGAACCACCTATCTCCCATTCTTGGAAGTTTTGTTGTAGCGACAATTGACTCTTCCGTGTCTGCAAAGTTGAGAGACCCTACATGTGATATCTTGCCATAAAAACCAACTGCAAATTGCATAGAAAGATCATCATCATGGCCTTGCAAACTCGACTGAAATGGCCCCCAACCAACACGCAAGAACACTTCCCTGCACTGTGTGAATTATGGAATGGAAAACAAGTCTGCATAGGAGGATGGTTCATATCGCTTGGGCATTGTGACAGATTTTGAATTCACTAAGAAAGGGAGAAATCGAGCCATGCAGAGACACAAATTGGGCACAGTCTGAGTGAAATTGGATCAGAGGGAGAATTTTACCAAGCAAGGTTGCAAACAGGCCAAGAAATGGCACGGGTTTAACACAGTCTGAGTGTGATTAGAACAGAGGGAGAATTCGACAGAGGTTGGGTGTGATTCCTTAACCCAGGGTAGAGGAAATGGCAAGGGAAAATGAAACAATAGAGTGCCCAACCCGACTTTGGATTCTCTTATGGTGGAGTACGTTGCCCACATGTGCGTGCGAGCTACCATGTGTGGGAGATTCGAATTTGATGGCAAGCTTGGGAGCAATGGAGTGGTGCGTACATAGATCAATGTCCAAGTATTTTGACTTGGACATTTGATGATAACCATATGAGGCATATTTTAATCAATGCCTGTAACAAATTTAATTGAATGTAATTGAATTCTAGTTCCCTGGAATCTAGGACAGTTACTGGTATGCAATGCAATGGCACTTCAAAAGACATTTCATCCGACACTTCATCCGGCACCTCATACAGTACTTCATATGGTACTCCTGTGTTAAGTGCATTTTTGCCTCTTTTAATGGATAGCCTGCAATTTTGAAGTATTTTTGACAACCATAGTGGTTAATGAGTAGAGGTAGAGTGCTCCATGCTTACTCATTCTTCTTGTATATGACATATAGTGTCAAAACCTATAATGAACGGGTTATAGCAAGTGTCAAAACCTATAATGAATGGGTTGTAATGAACAATAAACCAATAAAGAGTGGTCTGTTAAGCATGAGTTCAGTAATGTATAGCACACAAGAGTTAAGAATTTAAAAATAACATGACTATCAATGTAATAACCTGTATCATTGTAATAATACAAAAATTCTTGCAAAGACTCTTTTCTCCAGGCAATAATCATTTGTCAGCTCATGAACCCCTCCCCCACACTTAAGTATTGTGACACCTCACAATCAAAAGTATAGGAAACTAGTCAGTATCCCCCAATAGCCGAAGATTTACAGTATGTCAAGTGTAAAGATGAAATTTCATAGATTGGTCCGACGAGACAGTTAGGAGATGGCCCCACCTATAGGATAAGAGATCCTATATATAGATAAGAAGAGGTGGGAAAGAGAGTTTCAATAGTCTTAGAGTCATTTCCCAATGGAAAATTGATGAGATTCATTAACCTTATCTTAACCACACATACTCCATGTCAGTTTTGTCTGCAAGTAATGCTGTACATCAGAACGAATTTAGATTTATTATTTATTTTTGTCAGATCATCATCCTTGCTAGGTAGAATGCCCTACTGCCAGCAAGCCCGTTCAGTACTCCGATGGGTTTACCTAGTCATACCACAGGTTAGTACCCACTTCCAGTAGACCTATTTAGTATCCTGGTGGGTTATCCTCTTAAACCCTTAGAGACTGGCCCTCCATCCTTTAAGATTTTAGTATAAGATTGCTTATGCAAGAAGATGGGGGAACAACTCTGAAACAAATTTTTCTTTGTTTTCTTTTTAATTGGGATGGTATTTATGTTAGAGGATGACTTTCCGTTATATTATTAGTGGTTGTCCCAATGTAAGGGGTACTTAAGCGGACGTGGCCTATCTAAAGATATGATATAATCAAGCTATTTAGTGTGTATTGGATGGTACCATCGAGAAAGAATAGAAAGGTATCTCTAGGCTCAACTTACTTTCTTATTTTGTAATTATTATGATGTTTCCATGAATAACTACTAATGAGACCTCCCTTGTTACTCTTTTATAAAAACACTTGACTCACTTACTCAGGTTTCTTGGAAAAACTGTACAAGAGACCTCTAGGCTTGATAGTTATGGTATCACTTCCTTATACAGTGGTGAAGAGTTTCAAGAGAAACTGCTTTAGAATTCCTTAAAAATGATAATTTTGCAAAAACATGGCTAATTACAGTAAGTCACTATTCATTTGATTCTTTAGCAGACACAAAATGCAAGTATAACAATGCTTTGATGAAAGATCCTTGAAACTGTGTACTCCCGGTGAAATAATTATTTACAGAAACCTCTTAGAATTGCCTTATTACCAAAAAATATTTACATATATACAGTAGGAAATATTAAGAAAAAAAACCTTTCAAGAACAAGGGGGGGCTTCCCCATTTACTAAGGCCAATGCCTTGTCAGATGACATGACATGTAGACAATCCTCTCTGGAAATGGGCTTATGATAAAACTCAAGTCGGTGTCCATTTACCACAAAGGAGACTTGTCCATCGTCAATTGTTTTAATTTTTACAGCTTCATTGTCATATACAGTGTCTATCTCGTAAGGGCCCAACCAATGGGTGGTAAGTTTTCCTTTGAAGGTTTTGAATCAGGAACCAAACAATAGAGCCCAATCACCAAGCTGGAAGTGCTTCTTCTTAATAAACTTGTCATGCCACTTGCTCCTCTGGTTTTGGACTAATATCGTTTGTTGGATGGCATCTTGCCTGATTTCATCCAACTTATTCAACTGTAGGGCTCATTGCTTCTAAGCATCATTTAGGTTCAATCCTAATTCTACGGAAATATGGAAGGTCTTTACTTGGAATTCTATTGGTAAAAGTACTTGTTTCCCGTACACTAGCTCATAAGGGGTATGCCCAGTGGTATTTCTCCAGGTAGTTCGGTATGCCCACAAAGCCTATGGGAGCCTATCAACCCAATCTCGGTGATGTAACTGAATAGTCTTGGTCAAGATGGATTCCATAATTTTGTTTGTGGATTCTACCTGACCATTGGCTTGCGGGTGGTATGGAGAATATTTACAATGTTTAATCCCATATTTCTCTGTTAGCTCTTTCATCATCTTGGAAGTGAATTGAGTGCCTTGGTTGGTAATGATTTCAAAAGGGACACCGAAGCGGGTAAAGATGTCTTCATAGATGAATTCGACAACAGACTTCTCTATGGCCCTAAATAGGGCTTTTGCCTCTACCCATTTGGTGACATAGTCCGTACAAACCAAAATATAGTTCTTCCTATGGGACATGGGTGAAATTGGTCCTACAAAGTCGAGGGCCCATTTTTCGAAGGGTTCTATCATAACTTGGGCCTGTAAAGGAATTTCGTTAGATGACGTAGGTCTACCTATCGTTTGGAAAATGTCACAACTTCTCACATACTTGGCAGCATCTTTGAAAATGCTAGGCCAATAGTAACCTGAATGTAATACCTTATATGCTGTACGTTTGTCAGAGAAATGGCCACCACATGGTCCATCATGAAAAATTCGTAGTGTATCAAGTACCTTGTCCTCTCGGACACATCTACGAATAATCAAGTTAGGACCTATGTGAAAAAGATCATGACCAACCCAAGAGTAATAAGCACTCTGTGTAATAATTTTCCACTTTTCATGAGGTGACAAATGAGACGATAATTTCCTAGTAGCTAGATAGTTTTCCATATCCGCAAACCATGGGGTATTGACAGAAAGGGAAAAGAGATGCTCATCTGGGAAACTATCATCTACAGGGAAATCATCATCCTCATTCTTTATGCGGGAAAGAAAGTTAGCTACTACATTATCCTTTCCAAGTCGGTCAAGCACAATGATTTTGAATTCTTTTAATAACAAGAGCCACCTAGTTACTCGTCCATTAGTTATAGGTTTGTTCATGAGAAACCTAATTGCAGAATGATTGGTGTGTACAAATACTTCATAACCTGTAATGTAATGACGAAACTCGTTAATAGCATGAACAACTGCCAATAACTCTTTCTCAGTGACTGTGTAGTTCAACTTAGTAGGGGACAAGTTCTTGCTTACAAAATAAATGGCATAGGACTGTTGGTATTCTTTCTACCCTAATATCCCTCCTATTGTAATGTCGGAGGCATCAATGGATATATGAAATGGGAGAGTCCAATTGGTCCCTCTAAGAATTGGTGCCACCGACAACTTGGATTTCAGGGTTTCAAAGGCAGTTTGACAATGCTCGGTCCAAACAAAATCAACATTTTTTATCAATAATCCAAACATAGGTGCAACAATCTTTGTAAAATGTTCAATGAACCGCTGGTAATATCCGGCATGTACAAGAAATATTCTCACCTCTTTCTGAGTCTTGGGGGGTGGAAGTCTAATAATGACCTCAATCTTTGCAGGATCAACTTTTATTCCTTCAGATGAAACATGATGTCCTAGAACCACTCCTTCAGTTAGCAACATTTTGCATTTTTCATGACTTAGGGATAGGTTCATTTCCTAGTATCTGATGAGGGATTTTTCTAAGTTGTCTAAGGATTCCTGGTAAGTGTTTCCATAAACTATGAATTCATCCATGTAGACCTCCACACAATCATGAATAAGATCGACGAATATCCCTAATACTTCTCGTTGAAATGTGGCAGGAGCATTACACAATCCAAATGGTAAGACCCTATAGGCATAGGTGCCCCAAGGAAAAGTAAAGGTAGTCTTGTCTTGGTCTTCAGGTGCTATAAGAATCTGGTTGTACCCACTATACCCATCTAGAAAGGAGAAATACTTCTTTCCAGACAAGGTATCTATAACTTGGTCAATGAAAGGAAGAGGAAAGTAGTCTTTTAGAGTGGCCTTGTTGAGTTCCCGGAAATCAACACAGATTATCCATTTCCTGGTCACTTTCTTTGGAACCACTACAAGTGGGGATACCCACTTACTGTCGGAGATGGGATAGATAAATCTGGCATTTAACAAATTTTGGATTTCCTCCTTGACTATGTCTTTGAGTGCTGGGTTCATCCTTCTTTGGGGTTGCCTAATAGGTGTTACTTCCCCCTGGATATATATATGGTGGATGCATGTGTCAGGGTGTATACCCTTGATGTCAGTGTATTCCTAGGTAAATGATCCTATTTGTTCTGTAAGGATATCTACTAACTGTTTCTGTTGGTCTGTATCTAGCCTGGAGTTTATATGTAAACATTTCCCTAGACTAATATTGTAGGGCATAGTATAAGACATGGCAGACTCATCTATTTCAAAAATAAAAGATGTTGAAGAAAAAATGGATGGATCTAATTGTTCTTGGAATTCTTCCCCAAACATGTACGCAAATTGGGGAAAAGACTGTGGAAAATCCACACATGTAGTAACAAAAATGAATTGGTTTAGCACATTTTCTTGTGTAGGCTCCTGAAGTGACCTTGCATAGTCACTAGGAAATATGGGTTCTTCCCAGTATTCATTCTCGTATGGACATTCAAGCCACCATATATTTTCCATAATAGGTTGAGCTGGAGGGTAAATGGTGAACTTCTAGATAGAGAGACCATTTGAGATGGTCATTTCTCCTTCTCTACAACCAATAAATGCATTGGTTGTGGCTAGCCAAGGTATTCCCAAAGTAATGGGATGGCCTCGGGTAGGATCCTTTGAATGAATGACAAGAAAATCTATAAGGTACTCCCATGAGGCTAAAGTAACCATGAAATCATCTAAAATCCCTTCAAGTATAACCCTAGTCTTATCTGCTAATTCCAAAATGGTTGGGGTAGGCCGAAGAAGAGGTTGTAACTGTAATTGTTCCAAGGTAGTAGCGGTCATAACATTGATGGCTGCCCCTAGGTCTAT
>SNQJ01S0011814.1:79777-111673 GCA_010110895.2 Picea sitchensis | reverse complement strand
GGAAACCCTTTCAGAACAAAAGTACAAAACTTCTCTTTATAATACTTTGTATCCACCAACCTAGTGTTACAAACATTTGTAGACACCAATCTACTAGAGACACCAATCCACACTAATACAAATCCTGGTAGGAACCAACCTACTCTTATATATATTCATAGACACCAATATACCAGAGACACCGATCCCCACCGCTAAGCACCAACTTAGCAAGAGACACCAATCCCCACCGCTAAGCACCAACTTAGCAAGAGACACCAATCTTTTTCTTTGAACGACACCAACCTAATCTTACATATCTTCATAGAAAATACTCTACTGGAGACACCTTTCACCACCAATGAGCACCAACTTAGAAAAATACATAAATCTCTTTATGTGATATGCACCAACCTTCACTGAATCTATTAGCTACTTGTAACAACCCCTAGCTTAATCAACGAACATTACTTGTAAAAAATACCCATAAACTCAAAACTTTCTTCTTCTAATTAATTCATGTAGCTTACCAACTAAAAATTAAAGACATATTCAACTAGATTATGATACCCATAATTAAATGCATCTATGGTATTCTAAATCAACATAATGTAGCCAAATAATCATTTACAAAAACATATAAAAACTATTCTCATGCATAGGGTAAAATAGAACGATAAAACTATTAATAAAAATCAAAAAATAGATAAACATTTATCTTTTTAAAACGTTTGTGCAACCAACTACTTGGGAAGGACGTTCCACACAACCATAGACCTGTTACTCAAAATATCAACATAAAGTCACCCCCGAGCTGGGTCTAGGAATACACAAGAGAAGGGTGCCTCTCACAATCCACTCACAACTCAATATCCCACAACCCATTGGTATTCTCCTAAAACTATCCCAAATTTCCTCTAAATATCTTCCTACTGACCTTCCCACCCCAATGAATGTACCCCTTCACCACTCACACAAGATTTCACTCTTTAGGCCTGAAAACCTTTCTCTTCAATCTTCAACTCCAGAATGTTCCAAAACCGCTCCAACATGCTCTAGAATTTTCCTATCCTCCTTGGTCTATCTCCAATGACCTTCTCCCTTCTCTCTTCTTATTTTTCCTACAAAAATAGAATGTGAAAAATTTCCTATTTTCTCCCATACAAATTTCCTCTATTTTCACAAGACAATTGACTAATCACTTTGCCCAATGTTGAGATTATCTCATCCCCATGCTTCCAATAAATATGATATGTGAATATAACACCCACCCTCTTACATGAGTTTACTTATTGGGATCTCATACACTCATAAAAAAAAATAGAGTGTATCCCAATGATAATAAAGTTCATGGAAATGGGTTGACGTAATACCCATAATTAAGTTCCTCCTTGGACCCCTATTAGACACTCTCTTCTCTTATGGAAAAATAAACCCCTATCTTTGTCCATATCCCCCAATAGCTGGCATCACATTATATTTATTAAAATCAGAAAATACAATTCACACATTACATCGCTTGGCCATAGCCACATTCATATATACATTATTCATTAATTAAACTAGGGATTATAGTGGGGATGTTACACTTCTTCCTTCATCGGGTATTCTTGTTTCTTATTCCTTCACAAGGTCTAATAATTGCTTCTACCTTCACCAAGTCTTCTCACTACTTATGCACTTACCAACTATGACCAAAATTTGAATTTCCAAATGGAAACTTTCTCAAAGCTTGTTGTTTTGGGCCTCTTCCCAAGAATGAACTTGTATAACATGCAACGTAACCAATTTTTCAAATATAATTATGAAATTTTTACCTGAGATACTTTTTATGTATCCTCTAATCTATGAAAATTTCACAGTCTGAAGAGTCCCCAAAAATAAGTTACAGTGAAAATGTCAAGCTAGCCCGTTTGAAACTAATTCTAGGAGAATTCAGGAACCCTAACTTACATAGGGTGTATCTCCAAAAGTGTAGAGCAACAACATCTAAATTTGTACCACATGCAAAACAATATCTCTCCTATGTCTTGGAAACATTTCAATTTCTAAAACATCCCTAAAAATAAGTTATAGTGAAAGTTCCAAGTTGACTTGTTTGAAACCGATTTTAGGAGCATTTAGAAACCCTAAATTCCATAGGTAATATCTCTGAAAGTGTAGAGAAATAAGATCGAACATTTATACCACATGTACACCAAGGTCACTCCTATATCTCTGCAAATTTTCAAGGTCTGAAACATCCTAGAAAATAAGTTATAGCAAAGTGCCAAGATGACCTATTTTCAAGAGAATTCATGAACCCTAACTTACACAGAGAATATCTCCAACAGTTTGGGTAAATAACATATGAAATTTGTACCACATGTACACCAATATCTTTGTTTTGTCTCTACAAAGTTGTAAGTTTTGAAACATCCCAGAAAATAAGTTATAGTGAAAGTTCCAAGATGACTTGTTTGAAACTGATTTCAGTAGCATTCAAGAACCCTAACTTCCATAGGGAATATCTCTGAAATTGTAGTGGATCAACATCTGAAATTTGTACCACATGTACACCAATATTGTTCCTCCATATTTTCTAAATTGCAAGGTATGAAACATCCCAGAAAAAAATTATCACAAAAATTCCGAGATGACCTGAAACTGATTTCACAATTCAATCTTCGCTAATCCGTTTTTCACACACACTCTTTCTCTTTTTATTCCTTTTCAAAACCTTTCATGAAGGGACATGTCTATTCATTAAATAATTAATTCCCAATACCATGGGAAAATACCCCAAACCCATAGGTTGAAACCACCATTTCACTTTTTATTTTTTCACATGCACCCCTTTTTTAATACACTTGTAGACAAATATAAATAAATCAATCTTGGAAATGTTGTGTGTATTGTAATGTCGTAATATGACATTAATGACACCATTAATTGTTTTACATCAATGGCATCATTAATTTTTTGACATCAATGACAATAATTCCAACAATTCTTTCTCCATGTGTCCAGTCCTTTTGTAGTATTGATCCAAGTGGATTTGAAAATGCTAAAAAATTGATAGACTCAAATGTTGATGAAAATGACTCCATTGCATAGGTCTCGATGAGAGATTTCCAAGGAAAGTTGAATGGACTCAAACATATTTCATATGATAAAGATATAATCTTATGAAGTTTTGGAAAAACATGTAAAAATTGAAAAAGGATAGGTGCCACGTGGCATCACTGGAAGGATGACACATGGCATTGTACGGATGACATGTGGATAGTATAGAAGAAATGTGGAAAATATGGAGCTAACATGGCATTGAAGTGGTGTTGACTATGCATTGATATGGTAGATGACTCTTTGATGACTGTGAAGGTGACTCTACATTCAAGTGGCTGAATCAAAGCATGATACGTGTCCCAATCAGAGTGTGTCATGTGGCACCCTCCATCAAGCTAAAAAGGATTTGTCGTTCCAGAATTTACTATCTAAAGAGAATAATTCTAACAATATGCCAAATATGGGTGTCAGTCGAGGTCAAACCCGTGACCTCTAGATCGATAACCCAACATTCTAACCAATGAGTCAAAGGTGATATTTATAAAGCTCGTTGGGGGAATAATGTATTTAAGTGTCGGTTAAATCCCCAAATGGAAATGTAACCCTGGTCGAGTGGGTTTGAACCCCTAACCTCTGCTATAAAATCCCATCACCTTCACCATTGCCTGACACAAGGAATACGTGCATAGAATCACATGATAATTGTTTTATGCAGGGTCTATTCTATGCATTTTTGTCAAAGAAAAGTTTTTTTACAAGCTTTTTGATGGGAGATTTTTTATGAAGCTTTTTGAGGAGAGTTTTGGGAGGAGTTCTTGGAGATCCTTGAGATAATTTTGTAGAAAGTATTTGTAATCTTAAATATAGAGTAGTCAAGACATTTGCTTACAAATGTGGTCTTTTTTGTATGTTGTAATTCAGTGCCATTGGGCATCTATGGGAGTCATAGGGTGTTTATAGTCAAAATTCTCAATTTTTTGAGGTAGAGATGATGGTGATAGTTACACATAAGGTTGTGTAGCATAACATAAATTCAGTCCTAGGATGGGTAAATATGTAATGTAGTTCCATTAAGTATCTATGGAGCTATAGGGTGTTGTTGGTGCGTAGTGGGAAGACCCAAGGTTCAACATTAATTAACCAACAAAACCCTAAATATACTGTTCCTTTTGGCATCACCCCCAAGAAGGTGAAGTCTCACCCGAGGTACTTATGGTGACTGCAGTAACTAGGTTTCTGCAATTATGGAGGAATGGGAGACATTCATCATATTCATCATACTTAACATTCATTCATTAGACCATTCATCATGTGTGTAGAACCATCATATAACATATTCATATTAATCATTCATTCACTAAGTGTGTGTGATAACTAGAAAAATAAACAAACACATCACATCAAAACATAAAGACACTATATTTAACATGGTTCACCCCAAAATGGGCTACGTCCACAACAACATGAATCTTATTTTATTATTCTGAATCAGTCCTTTCAAAAGGTGCACACTACGCTCATACAAAATATCTGAGTTATAACCCAACATTCCCTTACCATTTTCACTTACAATGCACACTCTTATCTTGAATGATCTTCAACTTAACTCATATTTGACTTACAACTAATTCTCAAAGATCAGAACTATATTCTCTCAACTCGTAAGTTCATCACCCCCTAACCCCAAAAACCCTTTACATATTTATAATTTTACAATAGGGCTTATCCTGTTATAGGATGGACAAAAAGGCCTAACTAAATTCTAACTGTGTTCCACCTTTCATTCACTATGACCACTGAAAATTCACTAACTTCCTTCCTTTATTCCATGCACACTACTCCTTAGTCAACTTGTCACTCGATTTTCTCCTACGTGATTCCCAAAACTGGTCCCAAAATGTCTTGCTCCAATAGGCCCCCAACACTCAGTTGTGGCTCATGTCGAGCCACTTCAGGCATTCTTCCATGACACGATGAAATTTTGTACCTTTTCCTTTACTTCATGCACCAATATCTCTTATGTAGCCTGCGCGGTAGATGCTAACTTAAGGCGTTCTTCCTGAACAATAATTAAGTTAAATAAGCATGGAACTCCTTCATGTTTTTTAACTTTCTCTTGCAATATGGGTATATGGGTTTCTTGCTTCTCAAGTATCAGAAATGTTGCAATACCAAGGTTCTTGATACCCATCTCTCTCTGCACTCCTGCTGCACACTTCTCTGCTGCCGCTATGAATTCTTCGACATTGATTCCAGGTAGAATCTATAATAGATTCAAAATGCTTTCTTTTTCCATCCCTGTTGACCATTCTTGTGTATCCACTATAACTTCATATGAATCCAGACTGAACTTTGTGTGCATGTACTTATCTGGTGTTAATTCTTGAAACTTCTTCACATCCACCAAGTCGTGGTATGCATACTTCATATTTCCTATTGTTCCGAACATATCTTCTTCAATGATTACCCCCAGTGGTATCTGTGTTTTCACAAGTTCATACTTCAAATCCTTTGGTAGCTTAACGTACTTTGTTGTCAGCTTCCTTGGTGGCACATAATACTTCGGAAAGTTAACCTGGCTCGTCCTTGATGCTGATGCCCGTGGGGTTTCCTTGAATACAAGTATCCATGTATTACTAATGCACTGTTTCTGCTGATATGTTGATGATTTTCCTGTCCTCAGTGGTGCCATTTCTCTTCTATCTACAAATTACTTGCTAGACTATTTCTAACTTGCTTCGAATCTCTCTGTTTCTCTTAATTCTCAAAAAATAATAACCTTTTCCTATCGACCCCTCATTTGGTTTTATATCCCATCACCAAATTTTTCCACTCTTCTTCATGCCCAAACCTACAGTATAATCCACTTGCATTCACATTCAAATCTTTCCCTAATGCATCATTAACTTCGTATCCTCCAACAAATCATACACTAGATTTTCCAGCATGTCAAAATCCTCTTTCCATTTTTCAATTATGACTATGCGTCTCCACTACCTCACTATCATGTTTGTTGTTTAATGATTGTTCCATCATGTCTTCTCTTTAATGATTTTCCCTCTCTCTGCACAACTCTTTGTCACAATTCAATCCTCCTTCATGTGCACAATTCCTTCCTCTTTCTACATCTCTGAGACAAACTTATTTACCTCCTTGCTAGTTTAAATGTTTGAGAAATACCTTATGCATAACTTAGAGCTTCTGTCTTTTAACTCAAAATATTTTTTTTGATTTTCTTTTTATTTTTCTTCTATAATACACTATAATATTGATACTATGGTACACATATTGCATGCTCAGACTAGTGCAAGGAAGCGCGACTGTCCCTATACAATTTTAGCTGACTACCGTTCACCAGTCCTTCCATGTGTTCCCCATTCAATTTATCCAATTGAACAACACCTAATTTTGTCACCAATATGATCACATAGGGACCCGACCAATGCATTTGGAACTTCCCATGGTGCTGCAAAGACTTGCTGTTATAAATAAAAACTAAGTCTCCTATCTGGAACTTCTTTTATTTCATGTGTCAGTCATGCCAGGATTTCTCGTGGGATTTTTGAACTTGCTAATAAAATCCCACGAAAAAATGGTATTCTTCCATATCTACTATGAAAAAATCAATAAGCTCTGTCAACATGACAATGCATAGACTCGACATAATAAATTCCATAGACATAACTGCTTCCTGGCCATATACTAATTTGAATGGTGTTTTTACTATCAACTTATTACATGTAATCCTATATGCCCATAGAACTGTTGGAATCCTTAAGTCCCAGTCATCTTGACTTACATTACACACCTTCATCAATGAATTCTCTAGTATCTTATTGAATGCTTCTAATATTCCATTTTCCTAAGGATGATACAACATGCTCTTCTGATGATGAATATGAAACTCCTCCATCAAAGCTGCAATCGTATTAATTAGAAAATAATTTCCCTGATCATTCATAAGTGTTCTTGAGAATCCAAACCTTGTAACCATAATTTCATACAAAAATCATGCAACTATCTCCACACTACAATCTATGACTGGTTCCGCTTCATCCCATCTGGTCAAGTAACCTGTCATAGTATTGATGTATTTGGCTCCTGACCTCTTTGCTGGTGGATTAATCAGTCCAACAAAATTAATGACCCATTTATCAAATGCCTTTAATGTCACTTGCGGTACTAATGACATCTCATCTCTCCTGGATGGCTTCCTAATTCTCTGACAAACATCGTAAGTCTTACAGAACTCAACGTCCTTATGAAAGGTGGGCCACTACACTCCTGCACACAAAATATTTTGAACTGTCACTTTCCCTGCATAATGACCTACCACAACTCCTTCATGTGCCTCTAATAATACCATCTATATTTCATGCATCTATATGCATCATCGCAAAATACCATCTGTTCATAACTTGTGCAAATTCCTTGCTATAAGTCGATAGTTTGATGCCTTGACTACTAATTGCTTCTTCTGCAAAACTGTAAACTTAGGTGGGGATATTCCTGTACTCAACAAATGTACTATATTCGCAAAATAGGCATCAACCATCTATACAACAAAGAAATGCATGTTAGGTAAATTATAATCCAATTTTTTTGCATCTTTACCTGATAGTATGTGTGACAAATGATCCAGTCCCGAGTTTAACTTTCTTGGATTCACAATTACTTCAAAGTCATATTCTTGAAATAATAATATCCGTTTTCATATTATCCTCCCCAACACTGGCTTATTAACTAGGTATCTCAGTGCAGAATGATATCTATACATATTAAAATGTGATCCCAAAAGGTAATGTCTGAACTTCTGTAATGCATACACTATTTCCAATCCTTCTCGCTCTATAGTAGTATAATTTGTCTTGTGGTTGACAAATTCCTTCTTGAAAATGCAATGGGATTATCTATATCTCCTTCTCCCGACTGAGCTAACACTGCACCTAAAGCTATAGAGAATGCATCTAGGTGAACATGAAACTCCTTCTTCCAATACTGAAATATCAAAATCAACATGGTAACTAAATTCTATTTGAACATATTCAAACTCTTCCGACATTCCTCATTCCATTGAAATATCACTTCCTTCTTCAACAAATTTCCGAATGGAGTTGTGATTTGTGCATATACTCTAATGAACTTCCTGTAATACCATGTATGACCCAACATTGCTTCTAATTGTCGCACTGAAGTAGGCGGTGGAAAATATTACTGCAATATTTGCAGGATCCACCAACAGTCCTTGATTACATACTACATGGCTCAATAAGATACCAAACGACATACAAAAAATGCACTTCTTCAAGGTCAAAGAAATCTGAAATTGCCTACACCTATCCAACATTAAGTGTAGAGTTTCAACATGTTCTTTCAACAAACTGAACACTTTCCAATCATCTAAGTATACTTCTAGAAACTTATGAATAAACTCTTTAAATACTTCTACAACCACTCTAGAGAATACTACTGGTGCGTTCTTCAATCCAAACAACATAACTGTGTATTACTAACATCCCCATTCTATAAAAAATGTAGTCTTATGTCTATCTTCCTATGCAATCTTGATCTAGTGATATCCTGAAAACCCATTAGTGAATGAATAGGCTTCTTGAACTCCTACATTCTCCAAAACTTCATTTTTTAACGGTATAGGAAACATATCATGTAAAAAAGAATCATTCAATTTCCTCAAATCTATGCATATTCTGATTCCCCCTGTCTTCTTGTCTTGAACTACCATGGGACTGATCCATTCTAATTCTTCAATGGGTTCAATAATTCACGCTTCTAGAATCCTGCTTATCTCTGCATTCACCTTCTTCTTATACACCAGGTTTAATATGTAGGGTCTCTATCTCACAGGCTTAGTCTCTAGCTTCAAATGAATCTTCATCTCTCCTAACTCCCCATCAATCCCCTTCATCTCTGAAAAAGTAGTTGAAAACATGTCTTGATATTCACACAGTAAGTCAACAATATTTTCGACTGTTTCCTCACTCCAGTAGTCTCCTATGTTCACAAACTTGGGATTATCTTCGGTATCGATATTTCATTTTCACGTTCTCAATGGTTTTTCATATACGACTGATTCGAGTTTTGGAATTTCTATTGCACGTTTTCCTTTAGTTTTAGGTATTTTTACATTTCTTGGATCTTATTCCTCTTGGTCTTCTTCGACAACATCATAATAGTGAAAAAATTCTTCAACTGTCATAGTAAATATAGGTGCACTATACAAGGGTACTGATCCCATTGAGTTTTCTGATGAAAAAATCTTGTTGTTGATGACCTATAAGGATGAGTCAATAAAAGGAGAATCATATTCAAAACTAAAAGTTACCTTGAAATTATGAGTCAATTCTTCCCAATCTATTTTTCCTCTGTGAACTTCTAGTTCTATGTACTAGTTCTTCGAGATTGTGTCTATTGTATGTACAAACAAATGTGTCCATTCTTTCTTAGGTACTAATCTCCATGTCATGCACTTTGTAAAAGGATCCATAGGAAATCTCAATCTTGTATACTTCTTCATAGTATCTTCATTATCTGTCCCTAACTTGACCTATAATAGTCTTCTGCACTGCTTCCAATATCTTATTCCATCCTTATGTGAGGCCCACCATCTTGTCGGGGTCGCTTTCAGCACGATGCCTAAAGCTAGTAATATTTGCTGATCTAATATTTGCAATTAAAATTCTTTTACAAATGAGGCTACATCAATTAGTCTGTCATACCTCAGAGGATCACATAGCTCAGTTCGAATCCATCACAAGACACGGGTAATCCGAGCACATTTCTTTGTAGCCACTTCATGCAACCTTTGCTACCAATTCTCCAGAGCTTCTTCAGAATATGACATGCATGAACTAATACTTCTCCAACTAAGTACACCATAAGATGTAGGATTCACATAATCATCCATCCACAAGGTCATATTATACAGGTTATTGAACTCTTTTCCCTTTACTGGTTCTACATACTTCTTCCTTTAGTAGGATCCAATGATGCAGTGACCTTCAAGTATTCTACTTCAAATATCATTTGTCTCTTCTTCAGATCAATGATAGTCTAGTTTTCAAAGGCCCAATCAAGTCCAAGTAGTGTTGGGTAAGGGGTACTTCCATACACTATCTCGATCTCGTAAAAAACGACCAAGCTATGCACTCCACCAATACTAATAGGTACCCCTGTCATCCTTCCAATTGAAACAATCTTATGCTGATTTCCTAACCTCAACTGAATGGGCTACCAGATCAACTTCGGCTTGCCCATCATTTCCCAGGTTTTCTTCAGAATTAAATTCACATCACAACCTAGATCTGAAATAATATTGTCCATGTCGTAATCTCCTATCTGTGCATTGAATCGTAGCTCCCTATTTGTTCTTTTCTTGCAGTGCACATGGTTAACTGATCAGTTTGTAAAAGATATCTCTTTCTCTTGGGTGTAACATTCGATCATTCCACACAACATACTCAAAGAAGAATCATCCTTCATTAGTTCTAAGCAACTTCTTAAGAAACTTTTAAAAGCACATACCTTCTAAATTTTCCTTTTTGAATGGTCATAGAATGGTGGCACATCATACACCAATGACATGTCATACAAAGGTGGCGTGGATGAAGTTGATGCTATCCATTATGATCCTATCTCTTCTTTTCTTTCTTTCTTGCAGGTCTCTTTCTCTTTTCTAGGATCAAACAATGGACGAGGTTCTGCTTCTTTCCTGACCCACTAGTGGATGTTATTTCATTGACCCATCACATCAGTTCCAATTCTTTTTCCTTTGGGTGTAACCACTATTATTTTGGGTTGTTCATCACATTCCTTTGATGATATCATTTGTACATTCATGTTCCTCTTTTCTTGCCACTTTGCGATCAGTTGTGGGAAATCCTCCATTGCATGGTCTAGCTGTCTACAATATGTGCATGTCGTGTAGGTATTCAGATAGTCTCATGCAAATGAATAGTATTATTATAGTTATAAAAAATAATTGGTCCTCTTCCTCTGCAAAATCCTCCTATTCTGTGACATATAAACCCTCCTCTTCCTCCTTGATTAAAACCTCTTGGAGTATTATACTGATGATATCCTCCTTATAATTATTCTCCCTGGATTCTGTATACATCTATGGTGCAGTTTCTCATCAAATCAAATACACGACAATCCTTCTCTTCATGTCCCATTGACTTACAAAAATTACAAAACAAGTTTCGTACAGTGATCTGATTTTTATGCATCAATGGAAAAGTAGAAGGGTGGCCTTGACCCATCGTCTTACAAATCTCACACCATACCCCTAATGGATTCAGAGCTCCTGTATTCAAACACTACTAAAAATATGGACTTTCGATCTTATGATGAAATTTTATTATACATGTGACACCTCATACTTCCTCGCGATTTTGTTTTCCTTTCACAAGTTCCTACAATTGAATAGTCAATGTTGCTAACTTTGACTAAACTTGAGCCATCCCGATGCCATTTTCTCCTACAGGGGATTCTTCCAATTTCATAGCAATTTCTAGGGCTTTTGATTGCGACACAATCTTCTGTTGTGTCAAGGGGCAGTGTATATGCGACACAAATCCTACAATAAACCACTCCCTATGCTATTCATCTGTAATTTGGAATGTCAATCGATCCTTCATTATCTTGAATATTTGATCATATTCCCACACTGATTCATTCACTATATGCTTGATCTCCTTCAACTTTATATTGCACTATGACTCAGACTTAGGTTTCAGGAACTCTTTCAATAGATCTTGTCTTACATATTCCAATGTTCTAATTTCCTCCCCAGGTGTAGTAGTCTAATATTTCATGTACCATAGTAACTCGTGGTCTTTGGATATCGTCACCAACTATGCAATATTTGCATCATCATCCTGGATGTTCTTCATAGTCCATATTGTTTCACAAATGAACAAATGTTGTTTTGGATCTTCTGAACATGCCCTGTGAAGGACATTCATTCTAAAAGTGGGATCTACTCCCACCATCATATTTTGTGTAATATTCGTCCTTGGTGATTCTGTCTAAGGATGGGTTACTATACTACTTCCACTGTTCTGACTGCTATCCTTACTTCCCTTACTAACTACAATAGACAAGGTTTCTTCAGACTTTGGAGATGCACAAGGGGTTGTGGGTTTGAAGAAGAAACCGGCATGAGTGGGATCTTCTTCTAGTGGAATGAGATGACCTTCTGTGTGTGGTATGATTTGGAGTATTACGCCAATGTCTCTCTCTTCAAAATCATTGTGATTCTCCTCTCTATCAGACACAGTCCCCTTCTTATTCAGCCTAAATCTCTTACCACTATGAAATGATCCAACATATTCATCTGTTTCACACTCTTCTTGACTCGGCATCATCAACTCATATATTCCTCATTCATTCTTCCATGCAACACTCAAACCATTTCTTGGTCAACCCCTAGTCCCCCTTATGCTTGAAAGCGCTTAGCTTCTAGGGAAATATGATTCCATCTTCATAACCTCCTTATCACATAACAACATATTAATCCAAGTAGATAGTGACTTCAAGTATCTTCCGCACGGTACCTTAAATAATTCCCTTTCAACAACACTATATGACTAAGTACAATCTATAGAAAACTGAGTAATGTAACCTCCCAGTATACTATCCAACCAGAAATCAACTATGCATGATACCTGATTACTTATAGTATTGAATTTCTGAATTAACACTGAGTACAATTTTTCAGAACAATAGTGTGAAATATTCCATTCTGTTCAACTAATCTCTGGATCTGCTTTGCTAAAATATTCAGGAAATCATCAAAGAAAATTTCATGCAAATTTGTAAACACATACCTCTATAGCCATTTATCTGCACTGATCCCGAGATTCTTATTCTGATCTATAGAAAAATCAATCTCCTTCATGTCCAACCATTGTCCATTCTCCTCCTTAGTAGGTCTCCACATTCCCCTCAGTCACATATCTTAGTCCTGACAACAAAAACATTTGTTGGCATGTAGTTGGTAGACTCGGGGTTCAACATTGATTCACCAGAAAAAACCTTAAAGATACCGACCCTTTCGGCATCACCCACAAGAAGGTGAAGTCTCACCCGAGGTACCTATGGGGACTGTAGGAACCAGGTTTCCATAGTCATGGAGGAACGAGAGACATTCATCATATTCGTAATACTTAACATCCATTCATTAGACCATTCATCATGTGCGCATAAACATCATATAACATATTCATATTAATAATTCATTCACTAAGTGTGCACAATAACCAGAATAATAAACAAACACATCACAAAAAAACAAAAATAAACTATATTTAACATGGTTCACCCCAAACTAGGCTACATCCACAACGATAGGATTCTTATTTTTTTATTCTGAATCATTCCTTACAAAAGGTGCACACTGCGCTCATACAATATATCTCAGTTATAAACCAACATGCCCTTACCATTCATGCATACAATGCACACTTCACTCTTGATTGAACTTCAACTTAGATCATATTTGAATTACAGTTACTTCCCAAACCACATAACTATATTCTATGAACTCATAAGTTCATCACCCGCTAACCCCCAAAACCCTTTACATATTTATACTTTTACAATAGGTGTTAGCCCTTTACAAAATGGACCAAAAGGCCTAACTAAATTTTAACTGTCTTCCGCCTTTCACATGCATTGACCCCTGAAATTTCTTTCTTCTGCATGTGCTAATCCTTAGCTGACTTGTCACATGGTTTTCTCCCGTGCGATTCCCAAAACTAGTCCCAAAATGTTCTACTCCAACAATTGTTCATAGTCAAAAGTTTCAGTTTTCTGAGGTGAAGCTGATAGTGACATCCAAACTTGAGTTCTCTGTAGAATATCAGAAGGTCCTTATTGATAGAGCCTTGTAAGTCTCAGTATGGGACAATGAGCCACATGTTGTGAGACCTATTTGAGAAGGAGGATAGCCACTTTATGTGAAAGCCTTATGCCTTGTAGACCATTCCTAGGTTGGGTGAATGAAGTCTTTGTAGTAGAACAAAAAGTCAGTCCCAGGATGGGTCTATATCTAATGTAGTGTCATTGAGAATCTATGGAACTATAGGGTGTTCATAGTCATAAGTTTCAATTTTTTGAGGCAAAGATAATAGTGACATCCACACTTGAGTTCTCTGTAGCAAATCATAAGGTCTTTATTGAGAGAGCCTTGTAAGTCCAAGGATGGGACATTGATCCACATGTTGTGAGACCGCTTTGAGAAGGAGGATAGCCACTTGATGTGAGATAATTATTCCTTGTAGCCCAGTACCAGGTTGGGAGAATGAAGTATTTGCGAAGAAGATTTCATGAAGCAGTTTGTGGTTTAAGAGAGCTTAGAGATGTAGCCAAAAGATTTGGTGAACTACATTAATAACTTGTGGAATGTGCCATTTGACTTGTTGCTATTCTCACTTCACTTCATTTCAACATTTTGATTCCATAATTTAATTATGAAAAATAATGAAGTTTGGTTAAGTAAATGGATTCACACGATAGATGCAAATAGTGAGTAATGATCATAATTCCCAAATCAGGTTGGATGTTAATGTATGATTTTGAGTTAAATTGACATCTAAGGATTTTTTAGATCAAGTGGTATCAAAGAAGGTATAATAGGTATTTTCAAGTGAATCCAAGCAAGATGAAGGCATGCTTGAAGACTTCCAGTTTGAAAGTGCAGATCTTGGTCAAAAAAGGACAACCATGGGGAAAAAATCGAAGCGAGATGGATTCAAGAGATAGAAGAGATCAACTAGAGTATTTAGGCAGAGAATGTTGAGTTGAGAAGGTTTCTACACATATCGGAAGATGAGAATCGAAAATTGTAACTCAAGTTAAAAGCCACAGAAGAGGATTTGGTAAAGTCTCAGAGTACTAAAGGATTAAAGAAACCATCCTTCATGCCATATTCATAAACTATTTTTGAGGTATATAGTAGAAGTAATTATTCAATTTTGCATTCTTCCCATCAATATGATTCTTTTGGTGGATTTGAAAAGAACACTAAAGGTGTTGGGTTGAAATTGCGAATGAAAATGGGATATGAAGGTAAAGGTATTGGAGTTAATGGAAAAGGTATAGTTAATCCCATAGAAGTGGTAGAATGACCTTGTTATGAAGGATTGGGTTGTGGCAAAGAGGAAGTTGGAGAATGTTCCAAAAAAATGGAGGCAATAAATTCTTCAAGTGAAAAGTCTAATTCAGTGCATAAAGAATGACCACAAGTTGATGGCTCATCACACCATGACAATGAAAGTGATTGCAAGTCATCTCCAAAGAGATCTGAGCATTTTGAAGGACGAGCTAAGTCAAGTTCTCCTTATCAATTCTTCACTAAACACAACCATGAAAGGTATAAAGGTCAGGATGAATTAAAAGCTTTCTTTGATTATAAGAATAATAATCATGCAATTCAAACCTTATGGAATATGTACCCTTTCACTTTTTTAGATCACCTAAGCATTGTGTGGCCAAGTGTCGAAAGAGGAGAAATTTGAATAAGAATTTGATCACGTCCACTGAAAAGGAGGTAAGACATGAATAATACCTTCAAAGTCCACATGGAAATAAGGTATCATTGTCCAAGAGAATGGGCATGAATTATTGCACTCATTGCAATATGAGTGGACATTGAATGGATAAGTGTTGGCAACTTCATCCACAACTTCATCTGAAGCGGTTCAAGGAAGTTGTGAAGCCACCTACAAAGAGATAGGTAGCAACATCAATTGAGGTTGATGATTTTTCTGAGAATTTTGAGAAGGAATCATCTTTGATGGCTTGTCTTGGTAGTATAATGTATGAGGACATTGAAGCATGGTTTTTGAATAATAGCTCATCTTTCCATATGACATGAATAAGGTCATTATTCTTCATCTTTTCTAAGATAGATTTAGACTGTTATTTGGATTGTGTAACTAATACTCGACATGTAGTGAAGGGGTTTGGATGTGTGATATTCCAACTAGAGTCCGGAGGATCTCTGGAGATGACAAAGATGTTGTTTGTTCCAGAGATAAAGGTACATTTCCTCCTAGTATCATATTTAGAGGATGAGGGATATGGAGTTGCGTTCCAGCATGGACAAGTGCTCATATATCCAGAGAGAGCTACACAATAAAAAACAATAGTGCATGGTGTCATATATGAGAGGTTAAACAGGTTGTTAGGAAATCCTGTGATTGGATCCAATGGGTTCTTGGATTCAGAGTCAATTTCAATATCAGAGAAAGACATTTGTGAGGCTTCTTCTAGTACTGTCAGAAGAAGAATACCACCTATCCAGGGAAGATTCCATTAAGGGGAAGCAACCTAAAGTGGAACATTCATGGTTATCATTTTTGAATAGCCAAGTTGAGCATGCATATGTGGCACCTCCAAATCATTTTTCCATTGTTGTAAAGTATGATAGAAATGATCTTCTTTTTATGAAGTATGGAGGTAGATTACTTATTAAAATATTGAAATAGGTAGAAATGGTTATTATTTAATGCCATGTCCATGTAATATGTATATATAAATGTCATGTGAGAAGAAATTCAACCAACATATTTTTTTTTGGAAACATGTTTGGATTTTTCTTTTAGGGAAGAAAGTAAAAGAAATGAACAAGAGGTTCATTTAGAGACTCCCATAGATACACCAAGAAGTACAAGGACAATTAAAGGAGGGCCAAGACAATATGAACAAGGCATGACAAGCACCATAATGACGAATTCCAAGATGGAGATCAATTTGAAGTTCATATCAACAAAGTGTATAGAGACCAAGAAAGTGAAGAAGTTCATCCTTACTTAGTTGCTGACTAATCCAGACATTTGGAGGTCCAAAAGTTATTCCAGTGGGGAGGTGTGATCCAGGTGGATTTGAGAATGATAAAATATCGACATACATAAATGATAACTAAAATGACTCCATTGTGTAGGGCTCAACAAGATATTTCCAACGCAACTTGAATGGACTCAAACGAACATCATATGAGAAAGATATGGTCTTCTGAAGTTTTAGCAAAACAAGTAAAAATGGAAAAAGAAAAGGTGCCACGTGGCATCACTGGAAGGATGATACATGGAACTATATGGATGACACATGGACGGTATGGAGGACTCATGGAAAGTATGACGATGACATGGTATTGACGCAGAGATGACTGTGCACTGCCATGGCATATGACTGTTTGATGATTGGGCATGTGACTGTGCATTCAGGTGGCCAAATCAAAGCTTGACACGCGGCCCAATCAAAGTGTGCCACGTGGCACCCTCCATTGGGATAAAAATTTCTTATCCTTCTAGAATCATCACTAAATGGAATTGAACCCCCAACCTCGTTGAAACAAACAAAACAACTTAACCAGTGCACCACAAACCGATCTTGAAATGGTTAGCCATAATTTACTATTTAAAGTGCATCATTGTAACAATATTCCAAATATGGGTGTCGATCGGGGTTTACCTCGTGACCTCCGGGATGACAACCCAACATTCTAACCAACGTTCCAAAGGTGCTATTTGTAAATCCTGCTCGGGGAATAATGTATTTAAGTTTTTGTTAATGCCCCAAACTAAAATGTAATGATGGTCGAGTGGGTTTGAATCACTAGTAGAAAAAGACAAATTCATGACTAAAAAAATGACTTAAAATTGCATATAAATGACTAAGTTTAGTCATGTGACTACTACTAGTATATTGTCGGACATATATAACGCAACCAAATATATGACTAAAACATTTTAGTCATTTATTGGATGTTTTGGTTGATCATTTTGGTAGTAACTTTAGTCATTTTTTTAGTAATTAATTGTTGTTCATTGGTCATTTATTTGGTCGTGGTAGTCCATTATTGTCATCAACAAGTAGTAAATTTAGTCATTTTTCTCATTTCTTTCCATCAATTGGTAGTATATTTAGTCATTTTAATCATGATTTTCCGCCAACCAATAGTATATTTAGTCATTGTAATCATTTTCCATCAACTAGTAGTATATTTAGTCATTTTTATTCTCTAATTTCCATCCATTGGTAGTATATTTAATCATTGTTGTAGTCACTGATTGTCATTAAATGGTCATTTATTTAGTTGTGGTATTCATTTATTGCCGCAACAAGTATTAAATTTAGTCATTTGTATTAGTTATTGTTGTCAAATAGTAGTATATTTAGTCATTTTTATTCACTGATTTATGTAAATTGGTAGTGTATTGATATAATGTTTATTAGTTGCATAATAATTATATTTACTACAAGTTTAGTAGTAAATGTCCAATTATATAATGATATGAATAATTTATTATTTACCATAAATTAATTGTGTAATGAAGAAACAAACATAGTACTAAACTTAAATTAAAACACTAAATAACTTAGTATTAAACTTAAATTAAAACATTAAAGAACTTAGTATTAAACTTAGATTAAAACAAAAAATAAAAGATAAAATATTGATTCTAACATGATCATGATAAAAAACTAAAGTAACTTGACATAAGATCAAATTAAAACATATAATATTGTAATTTAAATGAACTACAAGATGACTATATATATAATAAAAAATGATAAAAGTAATACAATGTTGCAATTGAGAGTTTCCAAGTATGAAAAGACACCATAATATAATATCCATAAACAATGTACATTCAAACTACTGAATGTACAAAAAATCAAATTAAAAAATACAATATTGCAATTTAGATGAACTCCAAGATGATCACACACACACACACACACACACACACACACACACACATATTAAAAAATATCAAAGTCCACAAATACACCATAATAAACCATCCATCATAATAAAAGATCCATGAACATTAATATACATTCAAACTACTGCATAAACATAACATCAAATCAACACATAATATTGTGAACTACAATATGATCATATATATATATATATATATATAATGTCAAAGTAGTACAATACTGTCACTGGGAGTTTTCAAGTTTCTAAATACACCATAATATAAAAAATCCTTGAACACACATTCATTCAAACAACTGTCACTGAGAGTTTCCAAGTCTGCAAATACACGACAATATAAAATATCCTTGAACATACATTCAAACAATTCCACAAAAGCAGTGGGCCAAGCTTTCTAACAACTATGATAAAAATCATCTATCATTTTTTGCAAATGTTTCAAAGGCCACCGTGTTAATCTTCCTTCCTTCTCTTTCAGACGGAAAAATCCATCTATTTTGTCTTCATATAGAAGGGGTATGTTACTTGTTACCTTTATAACATTTACATTTGCGTCTAGTGATCCACTCAATTTCACTCCATTTATAATAATCAATGAGTGAATTGTCTGATGCCCATAGTAACATCATCATATGGATCCAACAACTTTATTTTTTCGCCTTCTTGGAGTTTATGATCAATACATTTATGCAAAAACAAAAAGAAATACACATTATCTTGAGATATGAGAAATGTTAAAACAATATTTATATTCTAATATTTAGCATATAATTATTTCACTCACCTCGAGTTCACTAGTACNCCTTCTTGGAGTTTATGATCAATACATTTATGCAAAAACAAAAAGAAATACACATTATCTTGAGATATGAGAAATGTTAAAACAATATTTATATTCTAATATTTAGCATATAATTATTTCACTCACCTCGAGTTCACTAGTACCACTATGAATATACTGCACATTATTCTCGATTTCAACAATATGATCGCTATCAATATTGAGGTCACTTAGTGCATCTTTTATAGCAATTTTGATAAGGACTTTTCCTTTCCCTCGTGCTTCTTTTATAGAGTTTCCCTACATGTGGTTTCATCATGCAAAAAAAACATATAACATTCAAAAGTATGAAGAATGTCTTATTAAGCATTAAAAAGTATGAATTATTAAGCATTAAAAAGTATGAAGAATGTAAGCAATAATTTTCTGTCAAAAAGAACATTTTAAGCGTGAAAATTTATGAAGAAACATTGGGATAGATTAACTATCACAACAAAAATTCGATTACCTCGAATTCAACACCACTATCAACAATGTCCTTTACACATTTCTCGACGAGTTCTTGATGATCACTATGACCAATATTGACATGCTCTTTTGCAGTCTTCGAAGCTCTGTTTACATAAGTGTATTTTCATTTTTGTGACATTGCATCTTTTGTATGATTGCTCTGCATACAAAAAATTGGCAACAAATTGTCTTCAAGGGAACTGCTCTCTTTTTCAAACAATGAAACAACAGAATCACAACAAGCATTGACAAATATGTAAAAAAAGAAGTGCAAAACATGAAACATTGTGATGAGCCTTCGAATCTCTTTTATGATATGAAAGTTATGATATTAAAAGCATTAAAATAATTATTTTACAAGAAATGATATCATTGTCCAAGGAATTTAACCTTACAATTCATAACTTTAGATATTTGTAGTCGAGTTGCCTTAGCAAAAAGTAGTACTATATGTCAATAGTAAAAAGCATTAAGCATCAAGAAACTCTCTATAATTATCTATAGTCATGTCACCTTAAAAAAAAGGAGAACTATATTCAATATCAGATAAAGATTAAGCATCAAGTAGAAAGGGATACGACCTGTATTGGAGTGGACATTTACATCTTATAATAATTACCTACATAAATTATCTCAATAAAAACAAACTTCTTTATTTTTTATTGCTCTTGTATTTATATATTTCCATCTGCAATACCAAATCAATAAAGAATCTTGATAAAGTTCAGAAACAAAATCAAGTTTTAGTATTGGACAAAAATAAATCAATCCACATATGTTATGTTTTATTGAGTAGAGATTCAACACAAAATGGGACTATTTTTTGTATTTCCACAAACATATCTTCACTTTTAGGAACAAATTTTTGTGTTCTAACAACAGATTTTCATAGTGCCCAATAACAAAATTCATCCTAAGGTGTAAATATGCATTATTTCTTGTTTTGTGCATTTTATAGCAGATTACAGGTCTGATTTTCTATATTACGACAAGTACTTTTATCAGTTTCACAACATTCTTTGATCTCTAGGGATCATACTCCATTTCCAGGTTGCATAAGGATTCCCCCCTAAGGTTAGCACTAACCCCCAAAATAGAGAGATTATACGAGATGACAATGTACATTTTTTAGTTACCTTGGAACCCTTCCAGTTTCAAGTGTTAACATGGCCTTACTTATTCCAGGATGTGATAATCTCATTATTGACCACGCCACATTCAGAGACATTATTTATATCCCAGGGGTTGGTGGTTTTCCAATGGATGCTTCATTTCATGGTGATATAAGTCCCACCTCTCACTTATTGGAGTGGGTTCATAATGACATTTTCGGGCCTATGACCACTTTTTCTCATGGGGGAGCTAAGTACTTTCTCACCTTCCTTGATGAAGTATCTATTCATAGGTCTACAAGACTATCCCACTAATTTTACAAATGATTCTACGGATGAATCAAACATATTTCGATGGATCTATTCCTTCCACACTATGATGGTGATATTTCGTAGATGTACTACACTCATGGATTTGAGTTCAAATACAACTTGTGCTCCCCTTTTTACCTTTATCCAATCAATAGGATTCTATAGATCATTTTTCTATAACTCTTCCAAAGCCCACCTTCACCACATTGTGAACCCATGTTAGTGTTAAAAATATAACACTCAAAGGGGATTGTATCTTAACTATATGGCCCACATTCATCATTAAGGGGGGAAATGTTTGATGCAATTCCTTCTCTCCAAATCATGCTATTGAGATGAGGGATGGTGTTGTGAATAGGGCCAAACCTATTTTGATTTGGGTATTCATAAACCCACTCATTGTTGTAGTATCTTGGTCATGGCCAACCTATTTGAGTTGAGTATCCATTATCCCTATTATAGTTGTATTAGATATAGGTATCCTTGAACCTACTCTCATTTGTATTTCAGCCTCAATCAATTGTGTGTTGAGTTGGGTATCTATAAACTCGCATGCCACTATATTCAACATTTCTCTTTGTGGCCTCACATACAACTTAAGGGGTGTTGTTGAGAATGCTTACCAATGTCCTTTTATGCAATTTGTTTGGTTACTAAATCATTTAAAATTTGCAATGATGAGGAGCTTGTCCTAATTAGAATTCATCTCACATTACTTAGTTTTAGAGCTTAATTTCCTAGGCAATACATGCATGAGTTGTTTGTAGGAAGGGTCCAGAGTAAGAACATGCGTACATGCTACAATATTTTTATGCTATAACATTATATTTTTGGATTTTGGTTTAGGATATGGTACCTTGAATACATTGGATACTGATTTTCCATGAACCTTCTCTCTTACTTTGCTATTTCAATTTCTTCTCAAAATTGTTGCAAAGATGTTGATCCTTTTGCAATTTTTTTTCTTCTATTTGTTTCTCTTCACCCTTTAATGATTGATTTTATATTTATAACACATCAAATATTTACTCATAGATTGCAGAACGTAACAACTTGGATTTGGATGTGGATATTTCTCTAGGATTTGAATCTCATTATAAATATCGATACCATGGAATGTCTTGTGGATGAGGGTAAAGCAATTTCCTTTTTGAGGCCATTCATGAGAGTTGCAGAGAGGGGATTCCTACAAGTTGTATAGTTTTTTTTTGAGAGAATTTGTAGGGACATGGACCTCTCCCTTTCCCTCATAGATGCAACATCAAGTGGCAAAGTGGAAATATCCAATTACCTATTGCCTCATGTACCTCATCATGTCCTATTAACTCTGAGTGTTGAGATTATCAAAGTTGTCGGGGAGCGTAGTGGTGGTTCATTGAAGGTTGTAGATTTCCTCTTTCAAGTGGATTTAAGTATTACTAAAGTTACATACCAGACACCAAACACTATTTCAAAATTAGAGGATGAAGCAGTAGTATTTGAGTTATGTACCTTCTCACAATAATATTGGTGAGAGGAAGCATTGTTAAGAGGTCATCATTTTGGTAAAAATAATTACTTGAATGTAATGCAAGTGATCATGCATTGCTACTACTAAGAAATACTTGTAAGTATCAAACATACTTGATATTTTAAAGGAAGAACATAGAGCTGATTCTAGAAACAAAGGATGCTTCTACACAGTGCAAGGTCGATAAGAAGGCAAAATAAGAAGAAGGCTTGTCCACAGGAAACCGGGTTGTCCTAGATATTTAAGTGAGTGCAATAATTCTCAACAAGAGAGTGTGAGCGAGAGAACTTAAGAGTTCAATGTAAATGTAGTAGACAGAGTGGAAACACACAAAAACCTACAACTTCTAGTTCAATTTACAAGCATAAAAACTAGTCAAACAAGAAGAAATGAGATACAATTGATTGCTTTGCAAGAAGAAATGGAATACACATGTTCAAAAAAGAAGAAATGAGATCAATAAATCCTCTTACCTCACTTGAATCAGTGGAATTATGTTGATTCCATGCAGAAACTATAGGCTTAACATAGGCAACCAACTTTGAAATTGTCTCACTGAGATCATGTATGCAAGTCATTACATGTTGGTACCCAACACTTGAGTTGACATCATTTGGAGTGGCTCTTACTAGGCTACTTTCAACTCCAACTAAAGGCTACAAAATCTATGTTGATACTCTATATTTTCACTTGATCTTAATGTCATATTTACAAGGCTCTAATGCTATGATATACTGGACAATATGTTCCACAATGTCAAGTTTCAACATAGTCAGTTCAATAAACAAATCGAAATAAATAACAATTTAAATTCAACCAAAAAGAAACACTTACTGTTAATTTGTCTCTTTTGGCCTGCAACCCGCCTTGACCAAATGTATGTGGAGTCCTCACATTATCTCTTGCTTTCATGCCTCCATTCCTCCTTGTCAAATATTCTTCGGAACACATAGTTTCCTTCAATGCTTCCCATTGTTTTGGAGATAGAGTGGAGCTTGTCCTATCTTTTCTTTCAATGATTAATTTTCTGCAATTGTATCTATATTTTTTCATCAAAAGCATCATCTTAGACTTGTAATATTTTCTAGATATTTGTTCACCAACAGTCTCAAAAGATTTTTCTATTTTTTGTATAACATTTTCCACACTTCGTGGTTCTTGATCTGCAAAATTTGATTTGGTAATATCCAATTGGGAACTACATATTGTTCCCAAATCAAAGGACCACCTTGCTGCATTTGGCCCTATGGGCTCATCATATTTTGACACGTCAACCAAGAATGACTTCTTACCTTCTATTTTCCTTTATTTTTCATTCTTCTCTGTAAATATATACAAACCTTGACTCAATCTTTTTCTTTTAACAAAAGAGAACACATCTTCTGAACCAATAGCAATATTTCTAGTTGATCCAGTTCCATCAGTAGATGCAATAGGTGTATTTTGAAGAACAACATATGTAAGTGTATTATCTTCACAACTTGCATTAACCGAAACTGCATGCTTCTTGGCCATATCATATTTTGAAGTAGGTATCTCAATACTAGTCTCTATAGATGTTGGTTCTAACATATCCTTTAATTTTGAATAAATGATCTCCAAACTTGATTTTCCTTTTCATCTCATGATTATTGATAATCTCTTTTAGACTTTTTGTGAAGAGATCATCCTTACGTTGTACATCACCATGTGCAATATCTTCATGCACATCACCACATACATTATCAATTTTCACATCATCACCACCACTATTCTTTTCAACAATTACATTTGTTGCATCATTAATGCATTTTCTTCTACGTGGAGTTGGTGGCAATACATATTTATTTCCCTTTGATTTTTGCTCCACTTTCTTTGTGCTATTTTTATCTTTCCTATAAAAAAAAATCATATTATGTCTTATATACATAAATTTCTTGCATATAAAACATTAAACGCTATTAAAAAAAATAATATACTAAAGTGGATTAACAACTTTCCTGTTTGTCAAACCAAGAGAAGATAAATATTCATCATTCTTGGCTACATTTTCTCTGCAAGAGCACTCATATTCTATCAAGATTTATGCATTATCGTTGCAGTCATTTAGTTTTCACTTCACATGATTTATCTTCACATCCTAAAGTCTAAATAAACAATAATGTATAAATCATCAACTTGAATCGGTAGAAAAATAGTGGAATATGAGTTTGAAACTTAGATTTTATTAATTGCATGTGCTGAAAAATTAAGTGCACAAGTGAAAGAACAAAAGACACTTAAAATCAACCCCTAGAGTGTTGTTTATATAACTTGAAATCAACAGTAAAAAAGTGAAATACAAACTCAAATTTTGTACTCAAATCGGCAGTGGTTAAACAACAAAAATACTTAGAATTTAATTGAGTGATTGCTCCAAAAGCCAAACATATAGTAATATGATCAAATGGGTTTATTATTAACCCTTAAAAATAAGTGAAATGCACTTCAAAACAACAATGAACAACTCAGATTTTGTATACAATGTACCAACAAAATAATGTTGATTAGATTGAAAAATGCATGAGTAAAATAATAGTGAAAAATTACATCATACATATAATCAGAGTTTAGGTTACAATCTAGTTAAGGTGACAAATCATCATCATAATCATCTCCATTTCCATCAGGATCAAAATGTCGATCATTTTTCTGTGCAACTTCTTGATTTTCTTCTTCATCCTCGTCTGTGGAATGCAATACATTCTTCCTCCCAATCTCTTCATTGGTAATCAAAGCCTCTTCTTCAATCACTCTATCATCATCTTCAACCACTTATTTGTATGTTTCTTGTAAATTTTCGATGTATTTCCCATCAAGTATTATATCGAGAACTTCCATGAATTTCCGTTTCAAATGAGACTCTATTTGAATAACATATGACCATCCTGGGCTTCTTACATAATCAATTAAAAAATATTGGTTAATTTGAAGAGGGGAGACATACAGATCATCCATCTTTGATAAAAATTGTCATGTATTTGCACATACAAATCCATACTCATCATGTTCTATTGTGGATGGTTTGACCCACTTACATTTTAAAAATACAGGACTATTTTCACCAGAATCAACTTGAATAATAAAATTTCTTTTCAATTTCATGAATAAATTCAACACTAACAACACAATCACAATTTTCCTTTCCTTTGTCCTTTTCTTCCACTCTTAAATGGCTACCATAGGCCCACATTCCACTAAACTTCATATCCCATATATGTGGAACTTGTGAAAGCTCACTTTCCTCCATTGTTATATCTTGAACATCATTGATTGCATTAGCAATCCATTCTTCAAATTTTGGAAAATAATCACCTCTAATCAAATCATGACGTCTGTGCTTTTGAGGTTGATGTTGCATCCATGTTTGATTCTATTGTTTGTATTTCCTACATAGAATATGAATGTATAAGATAATAAGATTAATAATATAAATCTGTAAATGCAATTGAATCAATAAATTATTTTGTAAAAAATATTTCACTCGTGCCACTTATCGAATGAAGATGTGTTCTAAAGAACCTATGCATGTATCACACTTATTTATTCATGTGATATCTTAAATATCCTTCCATTTCCTTCTAGTACTTCACCTGAAACTCTCTCATCTTCGTCATCATCCCATACACGTCGATTGACACTTTTAAAATCATTCATATATTTTGTGCAAAATTCCACGGCCTATTGCATTGAATATCCCTTAGACATGATACCTTATGTTTTTTCCCTAGTACGAAGAATTTTTTTCAAAACATTCATATATTTCTCTATAGGAGACAACCATCTTGTTCTTACCATGCCACAATGCTCTAGTTCATATTCAATATGTATCAAAATATGCATTGAAATGTTAAATATTGTTGGTGGAAATTCATGTTCCAATAGACAAAGGGGTTCGACAACCTCTTGCCTCAAACTATCAAATTTTGAAGGATACAATACATTAAACTCATTCTCTTCAATATTAGGCCCAACCTTATAATTTCCAATCTTGGCCCCTTTTCCAAACTTGATATATTGACCACAATAGGTAAAATATTCTCGATTATGACATGATAGTCATGGTTCTTGAGGCCTCTTAAGATATTCATGTTAGTTTGGCTTCTGATATTACTACTTACATATCCATTGGGAAAGTGAGTCTGAGACATCAACTCTAAGAATTGTGCACGTTGTTCCTTTGTCTAGACATAAGGAGCACTAGGTTTTCTATATTTTTCATCATTATATTTTTCAACCCAAATATTTCGACGAATCTTTAGTTGTTTCAAGTCTTCACATGATGAAATAGTATCAGAAGAACCAAAAAGAGTTTCTATAATAGCATAGGCTATATTTTTTTCAGTATGCATAAAGTCAACAATGTGTCTGATGGCTATATCCTTAAAGTATGGAAAATTATAAAATATGCACAATATTTTTACACCACTTTCATTACATGGATCATCTATACTACCACAAATCCCACCACTTTCAATAAACAATATTCTTTTCTTTCCATTCCCAATAATGTATTCACTTGTTATTGGTAATGGTGCTTCACAATTCTCTTCTTGGCCATTGAAACGTGTTTTTTGTCGACGATATGAATGATCCATTTTTAGGTAAGAATGATGTCCACAATAAATACACTTATGAAAACTTCTTGAGTTCCTCACAAAATCATGAAATTTACAGCAAGTACAACCATGGTATCCATGGACATTGAGACCAATCAATGTGTTGTATGCAGGAAGATTGTGAATCATAAACAATAAGGAAGCTCTTAAAGTGAATTTGATTGAATGATCATCCCTTAATAATTCAATTTCTTCGTTTCCTTTCCACAATTCCATTATATCATCATATAATGACTTTAAATAAGTATCGATTGTATCTGAAGTCACACTTTTCTTTCCAGGTATAATCAATGATAAAATTAAGAAAACAGGTTTATTTTCTAACCATGGAGGCAAGTTATAATTTATTAAAAACACTGGCCAAGTTGACCATTTAGTACTTTGATCTGAGAATGGGCTCACCCCATCTAGATCCAAACCCAATCTTATATTACGAGGATCTTGGGAAAAATAGGGCCATATGTTATCAAATTCCATCCACATATTAGAATTAGGCATATGTCGTTGTTTTCCATTAGTGCTCTTATTTCGAGAATGCCATTGCATAAGTTGACCAATGTCTCCGCACCTGTACATTCAAAGTAATTGTGGGATTAGTGGAAAGTGGTGAAAAAAATTCCTATGAACCACAACTAATTTCAACCCTGGTCTATACCTCCCTTCTTGACATTTTGGACATTCTGTCTCACATGCAAGATTTTTGTGAAACAATACACAGCCATTCACACATGTGTGTATGTTTTCATACCCTAAGCCTAGATTAGTGATTTGATTTTTAGATTGACTTCGTTTTGTTTGAAATGTGGAGTCACATGGTAACAACTGACTTAATAATTCTAATAACACATCTACACTCTCATTTTTACAACCATGCACCACTTGCAAGTTTAGAATTTGAAGGATTGTTGTCAAACGACTTAACTTGCAATTAGCACACTTAGGATTTCAATAATCCTCCATTGAATTGGCCCAATCATCATTTAGACCCTCATTCATCATTTTATGAACTTCAACCCCTTCATCTAACATTGTTGCATCTTCATATATGTTTGGTTCCACTTCAGTGCTGTTTGGTACATCTTCTTCTCTCATACAACGCAATTGTATCATATCTTCATAATAATTTATGTTCCAAGGGCTTACAACACTATCCCATGTCTTATCATATGTCTATAAATAAAAATTATTTTTATCACCTTTCCACCAAGACAATCATTACATGGACATGGATATCTGTCCATATCATTCTCATCGAATATTCTCTCATCATATGCATGATCTTAATCTATTTTTAACCTTCGACTTTGACTCATCTTTGTTGTTCTACATTCCAATATTAATTTGATATGTTAATTAAAAAATATCAGGTAATTTAGATAGTATAAGGGCACACAATAAGCTAAGTTGTTGTTAACAACAACAACATTGACAAGGAACTAAGATAGTCTATGAGTTTGCATTTTGTATTTGTGAAGAGAGGTTGGGCAAAGCAATAATTGCTCATAGAAGCCAATACGAAATGAGAAAGGTGTCGTAGAAGGAGGATTTTATCAGCCTTGGAAGATCTTAATCCTCTATAATTTAGAAGTCTTCCGGAGCATGTAGTTCTTACTGCAACTTCCCACTCTCAGGTTTGGCCAAGTTATTGCAGATTAATGATTTTGGGGGCACTTGAAGGAGCTTGAAAGATTTTTTTTCTAAAACTATCATGCACTGAAACTCTCAAAGTTACATTTTTTTCTAAAACTATCAGAGTTCCATTTTTATGATATTGAAGAATGCTAGAAAGTGACCACACTTTTGATTCTAGTTTAGATCTAATAGCTTCAACACAACAATGCAAGCATCAAGTATATCACTCACCAGGGTTTTCCAACCAACACAGAAATGGTCTTCCAACCAGCACATACATAGACTATGGTGCCTCTAGTTATTATTCCTCCTAGTGTATCCATGACCAAGAGGACCCTATGTGTAACCACAAACCCCTTCATGAGTATGGGCATAGCTAGATGGAGATGTCCTTGTTTCTTAAAGTAGCAATGATCATGCAGAAGAATTAATACATGGGGGGATATATCTTGGACTGGAAAATATATGTGTAACCTTTAATCTATCCCAGTGCTCCATCAAATATTCTAGCATTTCTTAGATTGCTCATTTACGTTCTTATAGGACTGGAACACCATTTAATAAAGGAATTATCTATTGCCAATGTTCATTGAAGTAGTAATAAATAATGCCAATAGAATAAAAATATGCTCTAAATGTACAGAATCAACTGTTGATGCATTACTTCATAATCTATTATGGTATTTTTCTCTTGACTAGATTGCACAATGCTCTGAATTCTTTTGGAATTTAAAACAAATACATTGCTTGAAATGTCAGGTAAAGTAGGAGCATAACTAGAACCCTTGATTATGGAAATGGTTGCCTTATTAAATGTATAAACCAAAATGGGGCGGGGGAGATTATTTCAGCTGGTGTTTCATAGAACTAGAACCCAAATCCTCAACCATTTAGAGAATGGAAATAAGCTTGATGAAGCAAGATATTTGTGAGTCAATACAACACCAATTATGGGCATACCCATCATAATCCATATCTATTTACATAACAAGGAAGTGAGTGATTATTTATTTTTGAATTGGGTGGTGGAAATCATTTGGGGTCTGGCCGAGTTGAAGAGATTTGTGTTTTTTTGTTGTTGAGTAGGGTGCATCTGAACGACTTCAACCCAGTGATATTTGTCTTACTAGAGTATGTTCATTGATTTTAGAAGAACCATCAAAATCATTGATTTTATATGGTTCTTCTACTCTTCCAAAGAAGATTAAAGGCTTCCGAATGAGTTCTCTTGAGGAGTCCAATGACAAGGTCCATGCAAGCAAAAATGCTGAAAAGGTGCCCCTTCTATTTCTGATGGAAATGGTGCTAATAGTATAATATTGGATGGATATAAACAAATAACATATATTGTATTGTGAATAAGAGATGAAGAAAATCCATTCACTTCTAGAACTTTTGTTTCTATCGAGTCGTCTACAAATAATAATTCAGGGTTTACTTTTCCAGTTAATCCATCTAATACTAGTTTCAAAGAACTACCGCCAACTCCCATAGTCATGCCATATCCTTTAGATACAGGTAGCACTCAACATACAATAGGGAATATTAATCCAAATTACAATTTTGGTTCATCAAGTCCCAGCAAAGGACCTGTCTTCTCTTTTTCTACAAGTGGATCTATGGATGTGGACACTACCAAGCCAAAGTTTGACTTCAAATTTGAAAGCAAGCCAAAATCATCTTTCAATAGTACTATTGTAGCTACAGTTGCATTTGTGTCTACATATGGATTGTAATCTTCAGCTTCAATCTTTAAGGGTGCATCAACCTTTGGATTACCAGGTATTGCACCCTCTGTCATAAATTCAAGTAGTATTTTCTCTACATCTACCACTGTTACCACAACTTCTACAGACTTCCCATTATTTGGTGATTCCATCTCCAAGGTATTTCAAGAAACCTCACACTTAATATATGTATATGGGAAATGTATTTTATGTAATTCCTATTTCCAATAAATGTTTTACAACTAGCTTTGGATTCATCTAGATTGTTGTGATTGGATTACAGGGCTATATTTTGTACAATTGCATTCTTACCAGTGAAGAGTTTTCCACAAACCAACAAAGGAATAATTCATTGAGGGGTATTCATATCTGCATTCCATCTCTCCTTTTGAAGAATAATATCTATTAATTAATGGTGAACAAGATTTAAATAATCTGAATAATCTACCACCAAAAGAATCACCTGGTAAAAGCGAAGGTTCAAAATGTGATGATATAAAAGATGAGCCTATGAAGGAGATTAATTCTGAAGCATTAGATCACATCACTGAGAGGGAGGGGGGGGGGTGAATCAGTGACACAATAATTTGATCATATTTTTACATTTGTCAATGCAAACAAAATTTGAACACAATATTTTATCGTAAAACCCAATTGGGAAAACCACAAACGCTTTTCTATTAAGTACAAAATTATGTTTTACAAGTTACAATAGAAGGAAAATGTTCTTCCTCTTTAGATCAACACCCACTGATCATGATGCACCCAAACGCCTTATTCACCATATCCAACTCCTCACGGTTTGAGAGTTATGGCCTTACGAAGTTGGAGGACCCTCTTATGTCATCTAGAAGCCCCAAAAGGTCAAAGTAATCAAAGTGGTTTAAGATATTT
>SNQJ01S0011814.1:10329-79767 GCA_010110895.2 Picea sitchensis | reverse complement strand
GAGAGTATAAATAAGAGGCAAGGCTCTCTCATTTGAAACAAACTTGAGCATATTGAATATCTATAGGTGTCTGAGGTATACAAATGATATCTATGCTGAAATTCTGAGGAAAGTGAAGAAAAGAAGGCTGAAATGCAAGGAAGGATAAATTCTTTTGATGATGCTTTCTAAGGTATGTTATTTTCAGGTCATCTCACCAGTTTCGCTATAATTTTATTTCTATAATGATTCAGATCCTAAAATTTCTATGCAAGTGAGAAAACATATCCAAGTATCTGTGTTTAAACATTAAGCTTCTGGGTCATTGTATTTTGGGAGTTACACTCTGTGGAAAATAGGGTTTGTGGCCAATCCTAAAACTAGTCAAAATCAGGTGTTTCGGGTAAAAATGTTATAACTTATTCATAATAGATTCAAATTCACTAAGACCAATTGTGTTGGTTAGGGTATAGTCTGTATTATTCTATGTAATAGTTTCATATCATTTCATCAAATAGTTTGTGCGGGGAACACTCTACAAGGTCGCTCTCTATAATAAGCCAAAATTCGGCCTTCAGGAATTCAGGTGTTTGCTAGTGGTGCAACTCCCATAGTGAAAATTCCCGGAGTGACATAACTTGCTGATGTGGCATGGACTGAGTGGATTCCATGTGTCACTTAGATTCATGGTTTACGTATTTCTAAAGTACCTATGAGACCTTGAAACTTGTCATCATATGATTATGCCACATGTTCTTGCTGACATAGATCTCTTCATGTGGCACATGTTCTTCTCCTTGATCTAACAGTCAAGATACTTCCCGAAGTGTTCCTCTGATCAGATGAATCATGTCCATTTAGGGACTTTGGGTAATTCGATTTCTCCACTTCCCAATTCTCCCGAAGTGAAATTCCCCAAATTGTAAACCTCGAGTAACTTGACTTCATCCAATGGTCATTATTTAACTCAAAAAGGCTTAACACTATCCAATGACTATTGGGAATTCGACTATTTAGGATCTCATGCCTTTCGCCTTGCTTATCCTATCCTTCTACTTTCCTCGATCCTACGATCAATATATCTTTCGAAGTGTTTCTTTAGATCAGATGGCATGCGTCTATTTAAGTATATTTGTGGTTTACTCTGTCCTTCCACTAAACATGATATGACAATCCTAATATCTCTCAAAGTGTTCTTCATATTGGACGATCCTCATTTACTTCAAGACTTTGGCCTTCGGGTGAACTTACTTGTTCTCAACCCTGTTCTCCCGTATTGGTAAGTGTCAAAGTTGACCATTTCTACCTTAGCGTGCTTTGAATAGATTGAACAGTCCTTATTTACTTCGGGACTTCAGGGCTCCGGTCTTCATCTTTGATTATCCTATCGTTCCACTTAACTTGATCTAACAGTCGATGTGGATTGCGGAACTGTAAATTGCGTGTGGTTTATTTTGTCACCCAAACTCCACAATTGAAGTTGTGTGATTGTTGGTGGATCAACCACAGTCGTTGATCTTTGAATCAATGAGATTTGAAAGTCTAGACTAAGTGTGGGTTTGGAAATAACGTGTAGCTTAATTCTCCCTTCGCACTTTGCAATCAATCCCTGCCCTTGATTTGGCGCTTTCATTTCCAATGGTCATGATTTAATCTGATCATTTGGTGGATCAACCATAGTCGTTGATCTTTGAGTCAATGATATCTGACGATCTAGACTAATTCTGAGATTGGAAATAGCGTGTAGTTTAATTCTCCCTTCGCGCTCCGCAATCAATCCCTGCCCTTGATATGGTGCTTGCATATCCAACGGTCCTAGTTTTTCCAATAGATATTTTGATCCAGATCATGTTTCTGCACTGTGCTTTCCCTTTTGAGCTTCATGTGCATCATCAACTTTTGACATCAATGACAATATGTCCAACAATCTCCCCCTTTTTCATTGAGGGAAACACTCTAACTTTATACAAACTCCCCCTATGATGATGATTTTATTTATGAAGTAACTCTCCCCCTTTGACATCAATGGCAAAGGGTTACTCCCCCTATGGTAAGGCTCTGTCTTTTTGTATGCTACTAACCAAAATATGAACTCAGGTAACTCCTCCTGCAATCATACTTTTCTTGTAATAACTTAATGACTCCTCGTGACTTTGAATGTTGTCTCCCCCTAAATTGATGCCAATTGATGCATTATTTTCTTGAGAGATTATATTGGAAGAGGGACTACTCCCAATATTTTCCTAAGATATTCAAATACATATGTGCTTAAGGGTTTAGTGAAAATATCTGCAACCTATTGTTGTGTTCGGACATATTCCAATTTAATGTTCTTATTTTCATCCTGATCTCTTAGATAGTGTTATTTTATTGGAATGTGTTTTGATTTGGAGTGTTGGACAGGGTTCTTGGAGAGGCTTATAGAACTTGTATTATCACAGTAGATTGTAGTGGGTTTTTCAAACATTATTTTGATGTCTTGTAAGGTTTGTTTCATCCATTCCACTTGTGTGCAACATTCTGCTGCTGCAATATACTCAGCTTCAGTGGTAGACAAATAAATTGAGGAATTTTTCTTGCTTATCCAAGCTACCAATGATTCTCCCAAGAAGAATTCTCCTCCACTTGTATTTTTTTTGTCATCTACACAACCTGCCCAATCTGCATCTGAATAGGCCTTATAAGAGAATTAATCCTTGCTAGGGTACCACAAACCGTGATCTATGGTTCCTTTTAAATACCTAAAGATTATTTTCACATCTTGAACATGGCTCTCTTTTGGTGCTTCTTGGAATATAGCCACCATCCCAAAAACTTGCTTGACATCAGGTCTGGAAGTTGTTACATAGAGTAAACTCCCAACCATTGATCTGTGGTGTTTTGGATCTACAACTTTTGACTCATCTTCCTTGCTTAGTTTGTATCCAAATGTCAAAGGTGTACAAACAGGTTTGCAATCTTCTAATTGGAATTTCTTAAGCATATATTTAACATAGTTGGACTGATGGATAAAGAATCCCTTTTTGGATTGTACTATTTGTAATCATAGAAATAAATTTAGTTCACCAAGAAAGGGCATTTCAAATTCTTGCTGCATCCTCCTAGACAAGTCATTACTCACTTTTTCATCATCACTCCCAAATATAATATCATCAACATATACTTCCACAATAATCATGCTATCAACAATAATTTTACAATAAATATTGTTGTCTGTTGATCCTATTTTGAGGCCTTGTACTTGTAAATAAGAATCTAGCCTTGCACACCATGCTCTGGGTGCTTGTTTTAGCCCATAGATTTCTTTCTTTAGTTTACTGACATAGTCTGCTTTGTTAGTTAATTGAAATACTTTTGGTTGCTCAATATAGACTTCCTGTTCTAATTTTCCATTAAGAAATGTTGACTTGACATCCATCTGGTATACTTTAAATTTTTTGTAGGTGGCAAATGCTAAGAACATCCTAGTTGCCTCTAATCTGGCCACAGGTGAAAATGTTTCTTCAAAGTCTACCCCTTCAACCTGAGCACACCCTTTAAATACCGATTTAGATTTGTTCATGATTACTTTCCCATTCTCATTCACTTTTTTTTTATATACCCATTCAGTTCCAATGACATTCTTATCTTTTGTTCTTGGAACCAATTCCCAAGTTTGATTTTTTTTCAATGTGGTCCAATTCTTCATTCATAGCATTGACCCAATTCTCATCTTTGCATTTCTCTTTGATTGAGCTCGGCTCAATATGTGACAAAAGTGCTATATCTGTCTGATACAATAGTTGTCTTCTTGTTTGCACTACATATCTTTTATTTCCAATAATCAGTTATTCCAGATGATTCTTTTGAGTTATTCTTGAGGGTGTCTTTGTGTCTATTCTTGGGGATTCTTCTGTTCTCTCTTCTTCTTGAATATCTTCCTCATCTTCACTGGTATCCATATCATCCTCTTGTATATCTTCCTTTTCTTATTTATTCTGTTCTACTTCTTCTTCTTGTGTACCAACTGACTCATCATCATCTTCATCTTCATTGTCAAGTATGGTATTTTGATGTTTGATCCTTATTGTTTTTAAATCATCAACCTTAACATCTGCACTTTCAACAATATTATGTAATCTAAGATTGTAGAATCTATATAATTTATTGGAAGAAGCATATCCAAGAAAGATACCTTCATCAGATCTAGCATCAAAGTTTTCGAGATTCTCTTCAAGACTTTTGATGTAACACTTACTTCCAAAGACCTTGAAATATTTTACCCAAGGATCTCTCCCAAACTATACTTCATAAGTAGTCTTATTACTATTAATCACGAGATGACCTCTATTTAATATGTATATAGTTATGCCTACAACTTCCCTCCAGTATCCATAAGATAATATTGCTTCATTGAGCATAGTCGTTGCAACCTCCTGGACTGTCCCATTCCTTCTCTCAACAATCCCAATTTGCTGAGGTGTTCTGGTAGCAAAGAATTCTCTTTTTATTCCATGAGTTTCACAAAAGAGGTAAAACTCTTTTGAGGTGAACTCACCACCATTGTATGATATAAGCCATTTGATTTTTGTCTCTATTTCATTTTCAACAAGGGTCTTAAAAGATTTGAATTTGTTAAGTGCTTATAATTTTTCCTTGAGAAAACATACCCAATCCATTCTAGTAAAATCATCAATGAACAACATAAAGTATGAATCTCCTTGCAAACTCTTGTTTTGAACCTTATTCTAGTTTGGTTCCCTAGTTGACAATGTATACACATATGATTTGAGGGCTTTGTGATCTTTGGCAAGTTTATTATTGCCCCAAGATTGTTGAATTTCACTAAAATTTGAAAGTTAATGTGCCCCAACCTTCTATTCCATAGAAAACTTTCATCTACTAAATATGTTTGACAGTCCTAATTCAATTTTGTATTTAGTATATATACATTCTAAGGAGTTCTAGGAGCAGTACCAACCAATTTTCCTGAGTCCTCTCTTCTAATATCACATTTATGGGAATCAAAGATGCAAATGTGCCCCTGATCATTCATTTGGCTGACCCTTAATAGGCTAGGTTTCAGTTGTTCAACAAACAATACATCCTTGTCTTTGTCTTTTCCCAAACTCACAGTGCCTTTCCCAAGTATGTTACCTTAAGCATTGTCACCAAATGCAACTTTACCCTTTTGTTTCTTTAAGTTCAAAAACTTGTCCTTGTTTCCTATCATATGTTTTGAGCAACGACTGTCAGCATACTAGAGATATTCTTTATCTTGGGCTTTCGAGGCAATAAGGAATTCCTCTTTTGATGTTTTTTCTTTCCAAATATTCTTTTGCTCTCTAATGAATTTTGTTTTTTTTGAGACTTCCATTAACCTGCAATTACTTTCTTTATGTCCATAATTATGACATCTTAAGAATTCTAAGTTCCCTTCTTGTAGAGGTGAAAAGGAGTTATAATTTATCCTTTTAACTTGATATACTATTTGGTTATCTTTAAGGTTATAGTTCTTAACCCTCAAGTTTTTCCTTCCGTATGCTCTACAATTCATAGCTTTGTGTCCAGAATTAGAGAATGCAAAGCAATAACCAAAGAAAATGTGAGGATACCTATTTTGATAAAACTTATTTGGTGTTGTCTTATATTCCTTCTTGATCAATGGAAGTAATCATCTGGAGTTCTGATCATTGCTTGTCTTTTCTTCATCTTTCTTCTTGAATGTACTGAGGAGAGCAACTGCATAAGATTTTGAGTTAACTTGGTTTTCTTCTTGAGAATAACCTACTCCATTTTGGTTACTTGAATCCCTTTGTGTGGTAATAATCTTAGCTAACATTTTAGATCTATTTCCGTATCTTATTTGAATAAGTTTTGCATCAAGTTATTTTCTTAGGTGAACTAATTCTGCCTCCATTCTTTCACAGTTTATTTGTTTCTCTTTAAGAGACTTTTCCATAATTTATTCCATCCTATTTGCTTCATATATATATATATATATATATATATATATATATTTAGGTTTCTCATGAGTTTTTCCATCTCTTTTTCTTTTTCTTCATGTTTTTCCTTTTGTTCAACTACAAAATGTTTTAGCTGTCTATATCTGTTTTTGTATCTTCTTAATTCATCCAAGGCACTGAGAAGTTATTCTTCCATATTAACCTCTGCTCCATCTTCTGACTCTTCCTCATGATCAATTTATTCTATCTCATTAGACTCTTCAATACCTAGAAAAAGGACTTCATCATCATCACTATCACTAGATTTTGATGAACTGTTGTTTTCTTCTTTTGAGTAAAAAATCTTTTTCCTTTTGTAATAATTTTTATTGTAGTTGGGTTTTCCCTTATTATTGTATTGTTTATTTGTGTCTTATTCATCTTCAGGGTTCTCCTTGGGATAGGGACACTTTTGGATTATACAACATAGGTAGTGTTCTTAGTATATTTTCAACTAACTCATTGTCTGACACTTCTACTCCCAAACCTCTGATCACATTAACAATATTATCAACTCTTTCGGAGTACTCTGAGATATTTTCTTCATCCTTCATTTTTAGACCTTCATATTGTAATTTGAGAGTTTGAAGTTTTCCCCTCTTTACCTTGGAATCTCCTGCATATATAGTTTCCAATTTATCCCAGAGTGTTTTTGCATTTTTACAGTTTAGTACTTTTGCAAGGATCTTCTTACTCAGTCTAGCTTGTAGTGTGTTTAAAGCCTTTGCATGTTCCCAAAATTTCTTCTTGTCTTATGCTTTTGTGGGAGTGAATTTTGGAACATCATATCCTTTTTCAACTAATTCCCATGCTTCCATTCCAATGGACATTAGATAGATTTTCATTCTAACACTCCAGAAAACATAGTCTTCACCATCAAATAGGGGGACATTTAGTGACATTTTCAATTGTTGATCCATTCTGATATATATTTCTCTTCAAGTGATTTAAAACTTTAGTGAATAAACCTCGCTCTGATACGAATTGAAGGATCATATCCTGTCACTGAGAGGGGGGGAGGTGAATTAGTGACACAATAATTTTTTTTTTACTTTTGTCAATGCAAAAAAAAAATGAACACAATATTTTATCGTGGAACCCAATTGGGAAAACCAAAAACACTTTTCTATTAACTGCAAAATTATGTTTTACAAGTTACAATAGAAGGAATATGTTCTTCCTCTTTAGATCAACACCCACTGATTAGGATGCACCCACACCCCTTATTCACCAGCTCCAACTGGTAGGAGGTTACAACCCCCTATTTAGTCAGCTACAACTGACAAGTAAGCACCTACTTCCCTGCAGGCTCCAACCTACCCTTGCACCACCCAACCATCCTTAATTTATGAGTCTGGAAAATTTATAGTTACATATCTTGGTTGCTCCTCTCGCTGCTTCTGTCATCTGATATTCAATGTATATTCTGATCTGGACCATCACACCTCTTCATTAACAATAATATCATTTGTTTTGTTTATTCAATATTATCGAGAAGCCTTTTCAATTTAATGAAAATTATTTTCATTAGTCGATCACATGATTGATTTCATTTAACTTAGTTTTATGTATTTGAAAATATTGTAGAAATCAATTCTGTAGAGGCACTTCCTTCAAACCATTTACATGTGACCACAGGCACAGAACCACGGGATTATTAATTTAAGCACTATCTTTTATTTCACCCTTTTCCTTTTAGCCCCCATATGTCTAGTGTTGGGACCATGTTCTTCAGTACTTCGTCCTTCGGGATGTCAGGCCTTTGCAACCTTTCAAATATCCTAAATCAGATTCCATTGAAACATATCAGACGATCAACATTCATTCTTCCGTTATTCGGACGATCCTAGATTTTCCAGAGGTTTCGAGAAAATCAATGATCATGAATTAATCTACGGGTGAGTGATCACTTCACATTTATTTTAGGAGTTCGAGGTTTCAGGGGTTTAGATAATCACTGCTCCAATTTCCTACGGAGTGATCACCTATTGAATAAGACATAAAGTGGTGAAGAACTTTTGTTGTCGGTTGACACTTCCAATTACACTATCCTTCCACTGTACTTGATCAGTGTTCGAGAACACTCCCGAAGTGTTCTTCAAATCATATGAATCATGTCCACTTTGGGACTTCGGCCTTCGGGACTTCGAGTGTTTGCTGGTGGTGAAACTCTCGAAGTGAAAACTCCTGGAGTGTTGTAACTTGCTGATGTGGCACTGAATGAGTGGCTGCCACATGTCACTTAGATTTGTGTCTTACGTATGCCTAAAGTACCTATGAGACCTTGACACATTTTATCATATGATTACGCCACGTGTTCTTACTGATGTAGACCGCTTCATGTGGCACATGTTATTCTCCTTGATCTAACAGCCAGGATACTTCCCAAAGTGTTCCTCTGATCAAATGACTCATGTCCATTTTGGGACTTCGGCCTTCGAGACTTTGGGTAGTTTGATTTCTCCACTTCCCAATTCTCCCAAAGTGAAATTCGTTGAAGTGTAAACCTCGAGTAGCTTGACTTCATCCAATGGTCATTATTTAACCCGAAAAGGCTTAACATGATCCAACGACTGTTGGGAATTTGACTATTTGGGATCTCTGGCCTTTGGCCTTGCTTATCCTATCCTTCTAATTTTCTCAATTTGACAATCAGGATATCTCCTGAAGTGTTTCCTCAGATCAGATGGCTTGCGTATATTTCAGGACATTTATGGCTTACTCTGTCCTTCCACTAAACATGATTTGATGGTCCTGATATCTCTCGAAGTGTTCTTTAGATTGGATGGTCCTCATTTACTTCTAGACTTCGGTATTTGGGTGAAATTACTTGTTCTCAACCCTTTTCTCCCAAAGTCATTAGTGTCGAAGTTGACCACTGCTACATTGGCACGCTTTGAATAGATCAGATGGTCCTCATTTACTTCAGGACTTCGGGGCTCGACCGGTCTTCATATTTTCTTATCCTATCCTTCCACTTAACTTGATCCAATGGTCGATGTGGATTGCAGAACCGTAACTTGCGTGTGGTTTAGTTCATCAACCAAAATCCACAATTGAAGTTGTGCGATTGTTGGTGGATCAACCACAATCATTGATCTTTGAATCGATGAGATATGAAGGTATAGACTAATTGCGGGATTGGAAATAACATATAGTTTAATTCTCCCTTCGCGCTCCACAATCAATCCCTGCCCTTGATCTGGCTCTTGTGTATCCAATGGTCACGACTTAATATGATCGTTTGGTGGATCAACCATAGTTTTCAATCTTTGAGTCGATGATATCTAGTGATATAGACTAATTACGGTATTGGAAATAGCGTGTAGTTTAATTCTCCCTTCGCGCTCCACAATCAATCCCTGCCCTTGATATGGCACTTGCGTATCCAACGGTCTTGGTTTGTCCTATGGGGATTTCGATCCCGATCACATTTTTGCACTGTGCTTTCCCTTCTGAGCTACATGTGCATTATTGACTGTTGAGATCAATGAAAATATGTGCAACAAATTCATAAATTGATCAAAGTCCAAATACAAAATAACCTATATAAGAAATTATAGAGAAACATATGTTTGGGTTTTGTTTCTCAAAACCATATTTGGATCAAGGAGATGATGATGTTCTAGAAGTAGCTATTCAAATCCTTGATGACATTCCTCCACCATTATTTCCTGAGTATGATGTAGAAACCTTCGATACTGAAAGCATGAACCCTATTCTACATGAGGTCTCTATTGACTTAACGATTATAATTGAAGAGAAACAAGAGGAAGATTAGTTAGAGGAAAACTCTTCACCTACTAGAAGAATTAAACTCTTATCCATAGAATATTTAAATAATGACTCGGTGATTGAAAACAATAGACTCATTTCTTTAAACAAATATTTTGAACAAACTAAGCATATGGCTCTTGATCAATCATCTTGTGCAATAACTGAGAATGTACCACTATTTTTCATGGACACTTAAAGTTTGGATTTATGTAAATAATAAGAGTATGTTTATTGGATGTACAGTCATGGAACATATTACAATACCTGAGAAAGAAAGTGATTCATATGCTAAGGAAATTTTTGACTACCCAAACTCTGAATTTGTTTATACATTGTACCCTGATTTATTTGCTTACCTTGACTTATAGAAAGATAATTATGACTTCCATGTATTTGGAAATGTTGGTTTAGTAGCATAGGAAATCTATATAGGAAATTTTTAGTGGCATAGTCAACTGAGAGATTAGGAGTTGGAATAGGATTTGAAGGAGCTAGAGGAATAGTCCTCAGCCAACCCATGATCAATTAGGAGTTTGAGGAGATGAATTAGTCAATATACTAGCCAGAGACAGTCTTCAGGGAGGGGATAGAGATGGTCTGGTAGGGGATTGAGATATCCTTTCACCATTAACCATAAGCCTTCCATTCACCTTTCAACATAATAATTTCACCTTTAGACTTTCAAATTAAGCCATTCTACTTTAGCCTTTATCCCCTCACCTCTCACAAAACAACACCTCACCTCACCTAAGAACCGGAAATCAAAACCATCAGACTTACCCTCACAAACACGAATCACCCACCCCATGAAAACAAACTGGTCAATTTCTAATGAGGTGCAAAGTGATGGAACTTTTCAATTGACACATGTGGAAGATATAGTAACACTGGATGTGTCAAACCAAAGTCATCATCCACATAAATATATAGCGTTTGCAAATGTAAATATCCATAAAGGAATAGATCCCAATACAAAAATAGAAAATACAAATAGACATCTAGGTTTTGTAAAAATAAATATATTTACCTGTGACTTCGTTGCAGGAGGCCCCTACAAATTCAAATTCTTACTTCACCTTTTGAGAAGTCTCCATGTCCTCTCCACAACATTTTTATCCTATACAAACTCCAATGCTCGAATTAATTAAAACCCATCTCCTCTGGTCGACTCCAATCTCCAATGGTCGAATCAACTAAAACCCCTCTCCTTTGTTGGGATCCGACTCCAATTTAGACCTCATCAACTCCAGTACTTCTCACGTGCTCCAATATTGGTCAGGCCGAAAACCCCAAATACACCTCCCTCTTCTTCGTTGAATATTTAACACTACACCCACTCCCTCTGTGCAATATTGGTCAGGCCAAAAACCCCAAATACACCTCGCTCTTCCCCATCGAATATTTACCACTGCACCCACTCCCTTTGTGCACATGGACTAGCTGTATAATTACTTGAAACCCAAAACACACCTCCCTCTTCCCCGTCGAATATTTACCACTGCACCCACTCCCTTTGTGCCCATGGACTAGCTGTATAATTACTTGAAACCCAAAACACACCTCCCTCTTCCCTGTCGAATATTTACCACTGCACCCACTCCCTCTGTTCCCTCGTCAAATTCTGAATGCGATCAATACCTTATTCTCCCACCGCTTCAAAGAGTAGTCTAAATACATTTTTCAACATTTGTCATATGTCGTGAAAGTATGTTGTGAAATGATATCAAGGAATTATTATAAAAACAATATTATAATATTATAATATTATGAAATATGATATATTTTTCATAACCATTGATTAATATATTTTAAATCATCCAGATAGCTATAGTGTATAGAAAGTTTGGAAATTGTATTGCGTGAATAATATTTATTTAGTTGTGTTTACCTAACAATCAAATTAGTCATTTATTTAGTCATTGTTATTTGTGTGATTAATTATTTAGATGTTTTTTTTTCCCGACAATCAAATTAATCATCTATTTAGTCATTTGTAACCGTTTTGCAAAAAAATAATAGAATTTAGTTATTTTTTCATGTCTTGACTAAAAGGTTTAGTCACGTAGTCATTTATTTGCCAACTTCTACTTGTGAACCCACGACCTCTATTATAAAATATCAACACCATTTCCATTGCACCGAAAAGGGGCTATGTGCATACAATCTCATGATAATTGTTTTATGCAAGGTCTGTTCTATGCACTTTTTAAGAAAAAAAGAATTTGTACAAGCGTTTTAATGGGAGCTTTTTGACGAAGCTTTTTGAGGAGAATTTTGAGATTTCTTGGAGAACCTTGAGAGACTTTTGTAGAGAGTCTTTGTAATATTATTGAGAGAGAGTAAGAAAGAAAATTTCTTACGAATGTGGTCCTTTTTGTATGCTGTAATTCAGTGCCATTGGGAATCTATTGGAGTCATAAGGAATTTATAGTCAAAAATCTCAGTTTTCTGAGGTGGATCTGACGGTGACAGTTACACATGAGGTTGTGCAACAGAACATAAAGCCAGTCCCAGGATGGGTCAATCTATAATGTAGTTCCATTGAGAACCTATGGAACTATAGGGTGTTCATAGTTGTTGGCATATGGGCAGACCCAGGGTTCAACTCCAAGAGTGCACCAACAAGCCCTAAATACTGGCCCTTTGGGCTACACCTGTGAAGAAGATGCAGTCTCACCCGAAGAAACTATGGGGGGGTTGCAGAACAAAGATGTCTACAACCAAGGGAAATATCAAGTGGATCCAATACCGGAATAATACAACGTGCCTATATCACTTATCATCTTAGATCTACTCCATACATCCATTAGATCTACTACCAAAACAATGTAATAACAGTATATCAAGGTAAGATAACATATCATCAATCACACACACAAGACAAATATATGTGGTTCACGCTCTCTCTAGGGATACGTTCACAAAACTATACTTTACGATATATTAAGACAGAAGCATACATTTTGATCTGCACTCCTAACCAACATATTTTCTCTCTTCTCTATATCTCTCCCCTTCCTGCGCACCCAGTTGCAAGACTTGATCTTCACACCCATCTAAATATCTTACAATACCATAAGGCTCTTCACTCATCACTTCTCTCAAACAATAACACAATGATCATCGCAACAATAATAACACTAACCCGACCCAGGTCCTCTTGACCTTTATTTATACATTAAAATATCTCACCTACATCCTTAGGCCAAAGCCTAGGTGTCAAAACCCTAGATACCAAAATCCTAGGTGTCTAAAAACCTAGGTCAACTTGACCCACATTTTCAGGGCTTCACCAACCTGTATTTCCTTCCTTCTCTCGCTGTGCTCCAAAGAATCTGATGGTGGATTTTCCCACTTACTGAGTTGTCCACAATCCTTCTTCCTTGTTGATATATCATCCTCGATCTCCTCATTCAACGAATTTCTTTCCCGGGCTTCGCTCCATTTTTTCTGCTCTTTTGCTCACTTTGACCTAGTAACAGTCACCATGTCTTTAACACAGTTCTTTTTTCACATTTTCTTCTTTGACCTTTGCTTATTTCCATAGACAAGGGCCAACATGCCCCCAAAACTCACCTGTGAATCATCCCGAGGCACTTCATATCCGATTGTTCTGTTTTACTTTGACTTTGGACTACGTAGTGCAACCTTTACTTTCTGCTCTATGCCTCCTCTTCCTCCTTGTGAATATTGTATGTTTTGTGTTTGGTACCTAATTTCAATTGCACCTGGTACCTAGACCCTTTTCCTTATGATTTTACTTGGAGCTGTGAGACAACTGGTTGTCATAGTACAACTTCATCCAGTTCGCATTCACTAATCCTTCCTCCCATTCTCACTTTAAAGTCTTCAATTGCGTAGCTCCTCCCTCTGTAACATAGGTAATATCAAATGGCCCGAGCCAATGCGTTATGAACTTCCTAGGATGCTTCATGAACTTCATATCGTATACCAGTACCAAATCACCTTGTTTAAATGCCTTCTGCTTGATGTGCCTGTCATGGTAGGCCTTCTCTCTTTCCTTTTGTACTTGCTGATGGAACCCTGCAATAAATCTGTCTTCTTTGAGTTCAACCAACTGTGAAAGCCTCTCTTGAAAAATGCCAGTGTCTTCCATATCTATAAAGGCAACAATTCTTAAGCTTGGCACCAAGTATTCCATTGGAACAATAGCTTCGAGACCATAAACCAACTTGAAGGGGGTTTGCATTGTTATCTTCTTACAAGTGGTTCTATAGGCCCAAAGTACTGTTGGTACTCTTAAATCCCAGTCATCCCTGTTCACACTGAAAATATTCATTGACTTTGTATCCAAGATATTGTTGAACACTTCAGGGCTTCAACAATATTATTTATGAAATGTGTGCCTTGATCACTCATAAGGATATTTGGGCATCCAAACCTGGTTATGATGTCATCAAATATGAAGCATGAAGTTTTAGTTTCACTACAGTCCTTGAATGCTCTTTCTTCATCCAATCTGGTCAAGTACTCTATTGCCATAATTATGTACCTTGCTCCTGTGCGCTTTCCTGGTGGGTTTATAGGTCCAACGAAGTCAATGGCCCATTTCGCGAATGCTTGTAGGGTAAGCTGTGCTGCTAATGGCATTTCATCTCTTCTGGAAAATTTTACAACTTGTTGTCATACATCACACGCTCTGGAATAGTCTTTATCATCTCTGTGTAAGATAGGCCACCAAAGGCCAACTCTAAGAACCTTCAGCATAGTTTCTTTTATTTCGTAATGTCCTCCTGCAATTCCTTCATTAGCTTCTGCGAGGATCAGTGGTCGTTCTGCCTCCATAACACATCTTCTTAGTATCTCATCAGGTCCCATATTATATAGCTGTCCATCTATAAGAAAAAAGTCAGCAACGCGCACTGCTAGTTGTTTCTTCTAGGGAATTGTATATTTACTAGGTGCCATTCTTGTTGACAGGAACTGGACTATTTCTGCAAACTGGTCATCAATATTTCTAATGGCTAGCAGCTGTGAATCTGGTAGTGTATCCTCCAAACTAGTGGGCTCTTCTACATGTTCGAACCTCGACAAGTGGTCAGGACCTTTGTTCATTCTTCCTGGCTTTACTATGATCTCAAAGTCATATTCTTGAAATAGGAACAACCATATACATATTCTCCCCCCCAACACTGACTTGTTGAATAGGTGTTTCAGTGTGGAGTTATTAGTAAAAGTTTTAAAGTGTCCTCCCAACAAGTAGTGGTGAAATTTCTGCAATGCATACACCATGGCTAACCCTTCTCGCTCAGTGGTGGTGTAGTTCACCTCTGCAGTTGATAGATTCCTGCTAACAAAAGATAATGGATGATCAATATCTCCTTCACCAGGTTGTGCTAACACTACTCCTAAGGCAATAGAAGACGCATCGACATGCACATGAAACTCCTTACTCTAATCTGGAAAAACCAGAATAGGCACAGTAACCATTTTCTGTTTCAGTGTGTTGAATCTCTGCTGAAATTTTTTTGTCCAATTGAAATGACAATATTTCTTCAAAATCTTCTCCATGGGTTCTATAATCTGGGCATATCCTTTAATGAACTTCCTATAATATCCCGTGTGTCCCAGCATAGTGCACAGTTGTTTGACTGAAGTAGGAGGTGGCAGATCAACTATAATGGAAATTTTAGATGGATCAACCAACAATCCCTTCTTGCATACAATATGGCCTAACAACACTCCAAAAGGTGAGAAGAAGACACACTTCTTTAGATTCAAGGAAATTTGACACTGCCTGCATTTGTCCAACATTAGCCTTAGACATTCAATATGATTCTTTAATAAACTAAAAACAGTCTAATCATCAATGTATGCTTCTAGAAATTTATCCAAAAACTCCTTGAATACTTCGACCACCACCCTGGAAAATATGGTTGGGTCATTCTTTAATCCAAATGGCATCATTGTATACTGATAGGACCCCATTCTATTGCAAATTTGGTCTTGTGGCGATCTTTCTTGGAAATCTAGGTCTGATGGTATCCTGAAAATCCATCTGTAGGGAATGGCGTAGGGAAGGGATCATGTAGATAAGGGATCATGGCGTAGGGAAGGGATCATGTAGATAGGGGCCTCCCACATTATCTAACACTTCTTCAGTGAATGGCGTAGGGAAGGGATCATGTAGATAGACATCATCAAGCTTTGTGAGATCTATGCAGATCATGATCTCTCCTGTCTTCTTGTCTTGTACCACCATAGGGATAATCCACTCTGGCTCTTCCGCAGGTTCTATAATCCCCGCTTCTATCATTCTATCGAGCTCAATCTTCACTTTCTCTTTATATTTAGGGTTCAATATGTAGGGTATCTGTTTGACTGGTCTAGAATATTTCCTCAAATGGATCCTCATCTCTCCCTTAGTCCCTTTAATGCCCTTCATATCAGTGAAATTGGTTGGAAACAAGTCCTGATATTCATGCAGTAATTCTATAATCTTGTCAATAGTGGTAGCATCCCAATAATCTCCAACATTTGCAAGCTTCGGTGTCTGTTCTATTCCAATATTGACCTTCTTAATCTTGATTGGCTGTCCAATGAATGGTAACTCAACTCCTGGTCCTTCCACATTTCTGTGGCCTTCTATTTCTGTAATGTTCACCTTTCTCGGATCATCGTCTTCATTAGCATTGATGTTGTAACAACCTTGCAATTTATGTAGAGGCGTAGTCCATTCATCCTCGTCTTGCTCCAAAGGGAGGTTAGAGGCCTCCTCAAATACTTTTTGTCTGACAATCTGTAGTGTTTGATCTACTGAAGGATATTGACTTTAAAATAAGAAGGTGGTTACAAAATTCTGAGTCATACCTTTCCAATTTGTAGTGATGAGGCACAACTCTGATTGAAGGTACCGGTTGATAGGTGTCGTGTCCAGTGTGTTGATGAACTTGTGTACCCACTGTTCTTGAGGAACGTTGCTCCAGGCTTCCTCACAACTTCACACATGGTCCCTTGGGGAGCTTTGACCTATGTATCGAACTTCACATCCTTCTATTTGTGTTAAGAACCACGTTGTCATCAAGGTACAACATTGTACCCAGTCTGTAATATTTCTTTTGTGTGTCTCCCACCATCTTGCTGGGGTTGCTCTCAAGGCCTCATCCATCACCATCAGTCTTTGTTGCATTGATACACTTTCTTTGAATTTCAACAAGAAGTTGCATAAAGGATTTAGACCATCAAAGGTGGGTAAGTTACTTACTTTTGTGTTGATCCAACGAACTTCTCTGGTTAACCTAACACATCTTCTTGTAGATACTTCATACATTTTATTCCACCAATTCTCTAGTGCTTCTTCTGAGTCTGATGAACATACGATGTCACATCGCCAGCTAAGTTTCCATCGACTGTAGGATTAATGTAATCTTGTTGTCTGGATGTTAATTTGTATATATTTTCCAGTTCATATGCACGGTCTTCTTATCTAATGGGATCTCTGTATCATTGACCTTCATCTGGATCTAAGGGTGCAATGACCCTAAGGACATATTTTTCAAAAGTCATATGTCTCTTATTTAAATCAACCAAAGTGGAATTATTGATGGTCCAATCAATTCCTAACAACATAGGGTAAGGGCAGCTATCATCAACTATCTCAATTACCTCAAAATTTGAAAGTGTTATTACTCCGTCGATGTCCATAGGGACATGTTCTAGTCTGCCAAAGGGGCTTACAACCTGCTGATTAGACATCCTGAGCCTGATAGGGGAATAGGTCAGCTTAGGTTTTCCCATTAGTGCCCAAGTTTTCTTCGTCATGACATTAACCTCCGACCCTAAGTCAAGGACCACATAGTCTATATCATATTCGCCTACTTGAGCATTCAAGTGTAATTCCTTATTTGTCCTTCTCTTTTTAGCAATTTGGTGTACTACCCTATTCAGTAAGGGGTCAGTCTTTCCTAGCTCATATTGTCAGATTAAATTTTGTAGTTCTTGGATAATGCTCTCATCCTAAATCAACTTAATACAAGTATATAGAAATTCCATGAACTTGCTTACCTCTTTTCCTTCTCTTGGTGAAGAAGACTGATAAAATGCCTGAGGCATTCCATACTCTCTTACTTCTGGACTTGTCTTTGATGAAGAACCTTGGTCTCTTTTGAACTCTTTTCTTGCTTCCTCAAATATTTGTATTTCTTTCTTTTCATAAAAGGTTTGGGTCTTCTCTGCATCTTTCCTAATTCTCAAATCTTTTGTAGTCTTCCCTTGGGTCATTCTGTCATCTCCTGTAATAGTGCCTCCTCTAGTAATAACAATGACTCTAGGGTCTTCTCCGTGAGGTTCATCTTTGATCAATTGTATTTGTGGGTTCTACTGAGCTCCTCCTTTCTCTTGAAGTTTAGACAACAATGCTGGACATTCTTCAATAACATGCTCGAAGGATTTGCAGTAGATGCAAGTAGTGCAAGGGTTCTGAAAGTCCCTTGCCAAGTGTCCTATTTGTGCACAATTATAATAGATGATCTTTCCTCAGCCTCGACCCATACCTCCTCCTCATCCTCATCCTATGAATCCACCACAAGGATTGAAGTTTCCTCTCCTAGGGGAGTTGTATTGTGTAGAGTTTCCTTCTTGTTGTATTTTTCCTTGAATCTTGTATATGTCTCTTGACCTTTCATGCACGATATCATAAGCCCTACAATCCCTATCATCATGTCCCACAGACTTACAGAACATTCACTACAAATTTGTGGGTGTATGAACATATTTTTTCATGTAATAGCACTCACCAGTATGATGTCTATTTCGACATACCTTGCACCAGGGTAAGGTGACTTGATTCAAAGGAATCAGAGCTCCAAAGGTCAAGTATTCATGGAATAGAGGGCAGTGCTCCTTTTCATGGCCTTCTAATCTGCATCTGACACACCAGATGTCTTCTCTTCTATCTTTTACCTTGTCTTTCTTCATATCTTTGAACTGTAAAGACAAAATACTCAGCTGACTCAAGATCTGAATCATACCTGAGTTGGATCTCCCATAGGGGATGATTCTAGCTTCATGGAGATCTCTAGCGCCTCAGCCTGCGAAGAAATCTTTTGCTGCATCAGAGGAAATTTGATGTGTGGTAAGAGGGAAACAATGAATCATTCCTTGTTCTGCTCATCTAGGATATGAAAAGTCAATCGACATGTTAAGGTCTTGAATATCTGATTGAACTCCCAAACTGGCTCGACTACCTTCTAGTTGATCTCCTTCAGTTCTGTAATATATTGGGACTCTGGCTTAGGTTTCTTAAATTCTGCAATCATTTCATTCTTGATCTCTTTCAGTGGCTTAGGCTGTGCAAGTCCTTGGACAAGCTTCATGTACCAGCTTAGTGTGTGATCTCTTAAGGTAGTACTAAACTGGGTTCTTTTAATTGCTTCGTCGATGACATTCTTAATATTCCATACGACTTCACATAGGAACCAGTGTTTATCAAGATCTTCAGATCCATCTCCCCTAAAGATAGGGAGTCTCATCTCATATGCCATAGATCTTCCTAGGTTTCTTGTCTGAGTATGTGGTGGACTACTAGTAATAGTACTCTGAATGGTATGGTAACTTTGATTACTCTGGTTTCCTAATGCTGTTGAACCAACATGAGTATTAATAGTACTTACTTCAATAATGTGCACAGTTCCTTAAGTTTCTGGCTCATCCCGACTAAGTGCTTCATCTTTCTCTTCCTCTGCCCTAGCGGGTTATGAATTCTCTTCATCGGAAGGTCTTCTTCTTCTCCACTGTAGAAACCCTCGTCTCCATAGTTCTTCTTGATTAGGTTCACAAGATGAACTTCTATGAATGCTCTCCCATTGCGCGTATTTTCAGCCTCTGTGTCACTGTCGCTGTCCAAATTCTTGAACATTAGCCTTTTCAGATTTGACCAATCTATTGTATCTTCAATATTTTCTTCTCATGCAAGAGCATCTTGATTCTCAACTTCAGAAAGTGTAAAAATTTTCCTCTGGGTCCCTTGAAAAAATATCTCTCAGCCTGGCTATATGAATCTAATCTGTCAACAACAAACTCGGTGATGTAGCCTCCAATGGTTCTATCGAACCAATGATTCACTGCTCTCTACATGTAGTTATCAACTCTCTTGACCTTCTTGATCAACGCCAATGTACAAACTATAGGAGGTCTAGATCTAACCTCAAACTGGGTATGTGCCAACCTGGCTAACCGCTTATATAGTTCCCGATGGATTCCTCCAAAGAATATCTTGTGTATATCAGTAAAAATATGTCTCTCCAACCAATCCTCTGTACTAAGATTAGGGTTCTTGTTCTGGGATTCAGCGAAGTCCTTGATCCTCTATCCAATTTTGAATCTTTGTCTTTGATGGGAACCACCTTGACATTCCCTCATGAATATTCCTATCCCAACAACATAACCATTTGTTGGCATAGGGGTAGACCCAGGGTTCAGCTCCAAGAGCACACCAACAAGCCCTAACTACTGGCCCTTTTGGCTACATCTGCGAAAAAGATGCAGTATCACCCAAAGAATCTATGGGGGGGTTACAGGACAAATATGTCTACAGCCAAGGGAAATATCAAGTGGATCCAATGCCAGAAAAATACAACGTGCCTATATCACTTATCAACTTAGATATACTCCATACATCTATCAGATCTACCACAACAATGCAATAATAATATATCAAGGGAAGATAACACAACATCAATCACACACACAAGACATATATACGTGGTTCACCCTCTCTCTAGGGTTACATCCACATAACTATTCTTTAAGATATATTTAGATGGAAGCATACAGTTATGATCTACACTCTTAACCAACATATCTTCTTTCTTCTCTATATCTCTCCCCTTCCTGCGCACCCAGCTGCAGGACTTGATCTTCGCACCCAGCTGAAGATCTTACAATACTAGAAGATTCTTCACTCAACACTTCTCTCAAAAAATAACACAACGATCATAGAAACAATAATAACACCAACCCGACAGAGGTCCTCTTGACCTTTATCTATACATTAAAATAGCTCACCGACATCCTTAGGCCTAATACTAGGTGTCAAAACCCTAGATACCAAAACCCTAGATACCAAAACCCTAGGTGAACTTGACCAATGTTTTCAGGGATTTGCCAGCCTGTCTTTCCTTTCTTCTCGCACGGTGCTCCAAAGAATTTGATGGTGGATTTTCCCACTTGTTGAGTTGTCCATGATCCTTCTTCCTTGGTGATTTGTCATCCTCTATCTCCTCATCAATGACTTGCATTCTCAGGCTTCACTTCGTCTTTTCTGCTCTTTTACTCACTTCGACCCAGTAATAGTCACTGTGTCTTCCGTGCAGTTTTCTTTTCACCCTTTCTTCTTTGATCTTGACTGCCTTCCATAACCAAGGGCTAACAATAGTCCATAGTTTCAATTTTTCGAGGCGAAGCTGATAGTGACATCCACACTTGAGTTCTCTGTAGCAGATCAAAAGTTCCTTATTGAGAGATCCTTATAAGTCCTAGGATGGGACAATGAGCCACATGTTGTGAGACCTCTTTGAGAAGGAGGTTAGGCACTTTATGTGATATCCTTATGCCTTGTAGACCAGTCTTAGGTTGGGAGAAATAAGTATTTGTAAAGAAGAATTAATGAAGTAGTTCATGGTTTAAGCAAGCCCAAATATGTAGCCAAAAGATTTGGTGAACTCCATTAATAACTTGTGCAATGTGTCATTTGAATTGTTTTTGTTCATACTTCACTTCATTTCATCATTTTAACTCCGCAATTTAATTGTGCAAATTAATGAAGTTTGGTTAAGTAAATGGATTCACATGATATATGAAAATAGTTAGTAATGGTCATTATTTTTGAATAAAGTTGGATGTTAATGTATGCTTATGATTTAAATTGACATATAAGGATTTTTTGGATCAATTAATAACATGTTTTATTCTTTTGATTCTTCCGACAGGATGCTAGTTCATCGGTTCTCCCTTTATTTTTCTAGTTGAGGCATTTTGGTCTATGTATAGGAGTATCAAACCATCCTCTTTCTTTATGATTCATTTTTACCTTTCCCTTGCTTCCCTTCATTAAGAACTTGTTTTGATCATTAATCAATAAGCCATAGAAAATATGAAAGGTATAATCCTTACCATCTTCTTTGTGTTCATGCCTGTTGGTTTGAAACATGTAACTGTACACGCTGATTGGTGTTCTCAGTTTCATCAGGAATAGATTTATGCATTGCCCATTTTCTTCTGATAATTCTTCCCATGTTCTCCCAATTTCAATTGTATCTCTTTGAATTGAGCCAAAAAGTCCTCAATTCTATTGAAGGAGTGATGATCTAGAGAGATCAAATCTTTTTCAAACTGAATGACTTGAATTTCATTGACTTTGTCAAATAAAGAATTAAACTTATTCCAAACTTGATGAGGATAGTAGATTCTGATAGTATGGAACCAAATCTACCATGAGATATAGGTCGTTATGACCCCCACACCCTCATCCTTCTTTCCATCGACAACAAACTTCATCTGGTCATCTGTTAGATCTAGAATCATAATTTGCGTATATTTATAAAGTCACTTAATTTTTAGTAAGGTCTCCATATATGGTGCCCACATATTGTAATTTTATCCATTCAGAACAACAAGACCAATCTTAGAATCCATCTATGATATATAATAGATCCAATCCAATCCACAGGTTACAATCAATAAGTCACTGGCCCAGAGTTAATCACAAATAGATATGACTCAACAAGATTTGTAGAAAACGGGTGAGGTCTAAAACAGTCAGTCTGATACCATATTGGGGATTGGGTGCAACCCTGTGCGAAAAAATAACAAAATATGCACAATAATCAAAGAGAAATAACTTTATAGAATATCGGTGGTGTCTAAAGACACCATTTCGACATTTAGGCCCAACTCATTGTGATTAGAATGTCAAAATTCCTTATTGAATACACATTCACCATGATTCACATGTTGATAATGACCCATTGGGTCCTTTATTTATAGTATCAATATCTAACCAACTTCCTTGAAATTGAGAATATCTTGTCCACATACAATCTTCAGTTGTTAGAGTTGACTCCATCAAATCCACCCTGTCTTGATGGCTAGTTGAACCAGATCAACGCGACCATCCATTCATCCAATTCATAGTCAATTGATCATAGGTTGATCCATCGACCGACTATCTTTGATTTCTATTCGACTGTCTGACCAATAGTCTAGTCGACTACTCAATCGATTGATGTTGACTTTTGGTCAAACATGCAATCGATTGTATCCAACCGTTGATTGACCACCCGAATGACTAAATCTAGGAGAAGTTTGATGAACCATAAGAACCTGAGGTTCCAACAGTATGAGCTTCCCATAGACGGTGTGGATTATGTTGTAAGTGAATCATTTCTTGATGAATATTTATTTTACATGAATCTTTTGATCCTATGTACAAATATGTCTTGATATATTTTTAAACCCAACATTTTAAACCTCAATAATATAGAGATGAGAATTGATGTATATTCCATCAAACCAAGTATTATATCCTTATTGGTAGTACACTTTATATTCATGGTGTGGAATTAATAGTGCATTAGTTCATAGTCCATGATGAAGCTGAGAGGGTTTTGAATTATTTCCATCTAGGATCATGTGGCAGTCATCTTTTTGGAATAGCCACATCCCATAAATTTATTTTCCTGGATACTTCTATCCAACTATCTTTAAATACCGTGTTAATGTAGTTTATAAGTGTTGTCCTTGTCAAGTTTTTACTCATAAGATAGATGCTCATCCTACCCCTTTACACCTTGTCATTGTTGTTGGCCCCTTTACAAAGTGGGGGATATTCTTTATGACACGTAAGCCAACTTTAGCCAATGCCCATAACTACATCATTGTGTTTTTTGACTAATTCACTAAGTGGGATAAAGTTATGTGTACTTCTTCCAATGATGGAACCACAATGAAACTTTTTAAGTTTAATCACATCATTTTTATATTTGGTGTTCCTAAAATAATTGTTACTGATCACATGTCTCATTTTCAAAACAAGATGATGAATGAATTAGCAGCTAAGTTGGGTTTTTGACATGAAAAATCATCACCTTACTATCCTCAGTACAATGGTCAAGTATAATCCATTAATAGAGTGAAGACTATGATACAAAGAATGGTAGGGAAGCACAAGACCAACTAGAACTTAATGTTTTTTTCAGCATTATGGGCATATCGAACCTTAGTCAAAACTACCACAGGTTTTTCACATTTTCAACTCATTTATGGAGTAGAGGCAGTGTTGCTGGACAAATGAAAAATCCCTTCATTGAATATAGCCTTAGAACTCCTACATAAAACCTCTATAGAGGAAATACATATCGTATACTTATCCCATATTGATGAACATTGTTGAGAAGCTATGCTGGCTAATGAGAATCATAAGGTGTATAAAAACCCAGTATGATAAAAGTGTTTAGTCTCAGGTTTTTGATGAGGGAGAGTTGGTTTTGGTCTATGATTAGGACCATGAGAATCTAGGAGTAGGAAAACTTGAACCTTTGTGGCATGATCAATACATTGTTAGTTTTGTATTTAAAAAAGTGGCATATGTGTCTCACAATGGGATCTAATTGAAGAAGTACTATGTGTAAGTTGTAAAGCTATGTGGAGATTTGTAGAATGGTGTATTTGTAAAAATTTGTCTACTTTAGTGTTTTTTTTTCATTTGGTTGATTCATTTTGTAATCTTATGATGCCTGGTGCTTGATTTGTAGATGTCAACATCTATCCAAGTCTCTGTAATTTTCACTGATAGCACCATACATAGTACCTATAACATCACTTTTGTCACATGGGTGGTATTTTTTCCCACAAACCAACTAGTGAGTTTAGGGGGAATATGCCTTATTCCTACAACCAAAAACATTGTGGAGTATAGTGAAATTGTCAAACTTAGAATATATAGGTTAGTCATCTATTTGGATACACATTTACTAATATCTTAGCTGAATAATGTCTATCTTGTGAGATATCCTATGATTCTTGGAAGCTTTTAAAGGGTGCAACCTCTAGAGTGACAATTTGATTTCATTACTTATGATCATATTCCTAGAAGTTTTAATATGCTGAATGATTCATTGCCTAACTATGTTTTAGATTAGAATTTGCCACATTAATTTAGGCATTCATACATGTATAGAAACATGACAGAAAATTCACATCATTTCACATCATAAGAAAGAATTGAACTATATATATATATATATATATATATAAAGGATCAATACATTGTGTCTATAAAATATGTAGTGCACAAAATTGGGTTGCACATACCATAATGATACAATGTCCCAAAAATATCAGGGATATACATCTGTAGCTAATATAAAAGGGTGAATACTATCATCTAGTCATCTCAAGGCATGTGTGTCTCATGGTAGCACACAATTGTATTGGATACTCTCCTTAGTAGAAAAAAGAGAGAGGGTGTGGCATTCACACCATGTGGTGTTGCAATCTCTAAGGAACCTTCTCAACCCTTATCATTGGCACACCCATGGTGAGCCCCTCGAGGTTCCTCTACACCTTATGGAGGTTCTTAACCATATCTCCCTCTTCCTCATTTGGTTGCTACTCTTCCCTCGCCCTGCAACAATTAGGGCCCACCCCTCCTAGCCATACTGTTCCCACATCTATGTCATTCATTTGATGGTTAGTTACATTGCATAAACAAAAAATTATAATAACTTGAAAAATCACAAAAAATGTTATAAATTTAAAAACTCAAAAACACATGAGATTTTACCTATGCCTCCCCATTGTTCTCTATGAGGGAGTACAAGCTCAAGGCCATCCATAAAGTCATTACCTGCATAAAATTAGTCCTCGATGACCATTATCTTCTCATCCAACCAATCAAATAAGTCCTAGAAGAATGTGATCATGGGTAGGCCACCCCCAAGGTGAGCCATACAATCAATCCACCTCCTCATCTTGGACTTAGATGAATAAAAAAATAGAGTAGAAACATGAGGTCTCAAACGTGGGATGACTCTCTAATAAAAATGACACAAGAATCAAACCATAGTTAAATTATTTATGTATACCAGTCCTACATCTCGTTAGCTAATCCCCTAAGTCTACCAACAAGCCAATAGAATAGTCATATATTGTGGGGTTAATATGCTCTAGATAATAATGAACATACATCTATGAGGCTAGGTGGGGTGTTTTGTATATAACTACCCAAGTTATTATGAAGAGTATGGTGTGAAAAGGTATCTTCTAAATATCCTTGATCTATATTTGATTATTTCTTTTCGTTGACCTTGGTCAATATTCGGTAGCAATGTACTCATCAATTGTACCAACGACACTACCTCTTCCACCTCCCTTCAGGACTATAGACTCACCATGTTGAGATAGTCTTGTGAGGTAGTATATGTCCTCCACATCAATGTGAAATATATCATGACCAACTCATAAAAATTCTGGTCAACACCCCAAAATCCTCTCAGTCTCTACTGCAACATTATTTGACTCCTCATGTTCTCGCTCTAAAAGAGTCTAAGAAGCCCATAGTCCCTCAATGCATAAAGGGTTTCATGATCGTGTAATGCAGCCACACATACTACCTCATGTTTACATTATTTCCACTCAATAATGTTTATTTTCCTTACACATAGTCAGGAAAAGGTTGGATATTAGCTTGCAATTCAAACATCTAAGAAAAATCTTAGTTTTGGCACATTTTGGGTATGATCAAGCCTATTCCTAGGAACATGTGTGGTCAACCATGGCTTTGACATGGTACAAATTCTACTAGGACCTTCTAGCTGCAAATGTTGGAAGTTGAACCCATTGTTGCACTGAGGCATACCAAACAAGTTCCAACACCCCCAAAATTTTCATCCAAATAAAAAATGAAAGGAATTCAAATGATGGGCATGAGTTGGGGGCTTACCTAGTCCTAATGGAATTGGGATTCATTATTTATATCTCCCACAATATGATTTATAATTATGGAGGGTAAAATGGACTTTTTTACCAGAGGTAAATATTTGGTGAGGCAAATAGTAAAAATGAAATCTACTTCCCATATATAGACCGGTTTTTTATTGTTTTTGGGTTTGAAACAATTGTTTTTTCCCTTCATAAAAATTATCCCTTTGTTACTTCTATATTATGATTTGATACCATATTATGAGATTTATATTGTGTTATTTAAACTTTGGACTAGTTTGTATTGATGATTTTTACAATATTGGTGGATTGTATTTTTGGAACATTTTATGGTGATCTTCATGGAACCATGAGGTATGTGTTTCAATGTAGCATATAGAAATATATTTTTCCTTACATTCGTAATTGCATTATTAACCATAATTTGTGCCAACACTTTTCAATAGGTTCAATTCCACCAGGTTGCGATATTATCCCTCTTCTTTGTTGCACATCATAACTTGAGTGATAGTTCCTATGCTTAATGAGACACCCTAGTTAGCATCCCTATATTTCCATTTGGTGCCCATGATTTATTCATAGGCCTTGAAACTTGTATTTAGCCCCTTTGTGACTTAAAATTTGAGTCCTCATGCTCCTCTCTTCTCTTTTTCTGTCCATGAGTGTAATACCCCAGTTTTGAGTCCCCATATTAATAATGTTTTTTGTTATTTTATGAAAGGCCATAGTGCCCAAACAATTAAAAGTGGTCGGAGTGCCTAGGAAAATGTAATGATGTGATTATTATTAATAATAAAATGCATCGTTGGCTGCTAGACGGACAAGGAAAAGAGTTATAGGGGGATATGATTCCGCAAGAGAGGGGGCTTAAGGGGCTATTCTTTTTAATATTTTTTGTTTACCCATAATTACTTTAATGGAGAGAAGTTGTTACATGAGATTCTTGGGGAAGGCCATGTGGTTCTTGATTTCCAAGTAAATATATAAACCCATCTCATGGGATGTTTGGGGGTTCTTCTCCATTCACACTTTCACTCTTTCATTCGTTGTTGCTCATTTATCATTCCTTGTTCATTCTGGTTCTTGGATTGGGACATGGAGGGTGAATTTTTGAGGAAGAAGACATTTTTTGTTGGTTGTAGTAATGACTAGTGTATTCTAGCCATGAATTAAGGCCTGCATGCCCGAGATGCATTGTCATGTACTAAATTTTATTCACAACTATGAGTTCTGAGAGTCCCAACATGGATATTCTTGATTAGATGCACTGGATCCCTCGAAGGAGATGGAAAACTTGAGGGATTGTGTGGTAGAGAAGGGGGTCCATTCTCTTGGTTTGTGGAGGTTGGAGAGAAGAGAGATGGTGTACTTTGGATTTCTTTGTGTTGAGAAACTTGTGAAAGATTGAGTGTTGACTAGTTTGGGAAGCTGAGTGACACACTGGAACCATCCTTGTGGATTCATAGCCCTAGATTAGAGGTGACATTTTTGTTGAGACTTAGAACAATAATGTCTATGGTTGGGTGTAACGACCTTGGTTTACAACCAATTGGTGAATCATTTTATTAAATATAAGTTCTCTCTGTCATGTGTTTCTATGCTTGTATATTTTTATTTCCACCGTGTATTAATCAATATCTCTGAGATGTATATCTTTAATCTGCTTGCTTGTTGGTTATTGTTCTGCATGGCATGTTTAAACATTATTTTATGTTGTAGCATAAATATTGATTATTTCATGTTCTTTTATGGTGTTCTTTCATGCTTCTTTATTAATTAAATGTTATCAAAATTTGAAATCAGTATAGAAGTGAGTTTTTGAAGTAGTGTGTCCAAACCGTGGGTGGTCGGGTACATTACAGATTGGCATAAGAGCTTATGGTTCAAACATCAGACTAGTATGAGTTGAAATGAATGCAAATAAGGAAGATTTACTGTCACAGATTTTGGCCTATGCAAGTTTGGGGAAAAATTAAAATATTAGAGAGGAAATTCCTCAAATTTGTGAGAATATTCGAGTTGAAATGAGTCAGGACTGTCCAAGAAGTTTAATGTACTTGGTCTGCAGAGTTGTAGATCCGAATTCAAACTGGAAGGTTGATAAAATTGATATTTTAATGGCCGGTGAAGCGCAGGGAAAATTTCAAAGGATTAACAATCGAGATCATGCTCAATATTGGGATCAACGACCCAAATTTTCCCTAGATAAATTTAAAAATTGATAAAGTTTTGAAGTTTCAAAAGTTTGTGAGATCAACGAATGAGATCATCTTGGCTAGGAGATCAATGACCCAGATTCACCTGGGTTTTGGCCGGAATTGTCTGTGTTAAATTTTGTCAAAGGAATTCATCGATGATCGATGGTCGGGGATCGACAAGTTTGGAAAAGTGTTGAATTTTTCCAAGAGACATTTTTGATTGCCGATGGACGAGGATTGACAAGTTTTGTGAAGTGTTGAAGTTTTCCAAGAGACATATCCGATCACCGATGGTCAATGGTTGGGGATCAGTGAGTTGGGTGAAGTGTGGAAATTAATCCAATGTCATCTTATATTGCTGACAGTCGATGGTCGTGGATTGGCAAGTTTGGTGAAGTGTTGAAGTTCACCAAGAGACATCTAAGATCGTCGATGATCGATGGATTGGGGATCGACAGATTTAATGCGAAGTTTAGTTTCTTCCAAGAGAAGTTGTCGATGGTCAATGGAGAAAAGAGGGTGATGACATGTTATTCCACGTTTCATGCCACGTCATCCTGGTTGATGCTTCAATATGAAGTATCATACCACATCATCTTGGTTGATGCCTAAAGATGACATGCCATGCCACATCAACGTCCATGTGTCACGCCATGTTATCATAGTTGGTACGTCAACAGAGATGGCCGATCACCAATGGTTGGGGTTCAACGAGATTTGTAAAAAATATTGGTTGTCGGGGAGAATGAACAATAGTCGGTGGCCAATAATCGAGCATCAGGGATATCAAGAAATGACGAGACTCATGGGAAACTTTTGGTTGCCGATAAAAAATGTCAATGGTCGATGACCAATGATCGAGCGTCGGGGAGGTCCGTGGGAAAGTTTAATTCACAAAGGAAATCACCGATCCTCGATCTTCGATCATCAATAGAGAGCATATCAATGGTCCAAAATGGTTCTTATTTGAGATTGATGGTGCCAATCGCACTTAGGAAAAATTGTTCGATAGTATCAAAAAAATAGTCTGGAGACATTTTTGTATTTTGGCCATAACTGGAGCATACTAAGATGGATTGAGATGAAACTTATGGATTTTTTTCATCAATAGGATATCTACAAAAGTTATAGAGAGGGTCATTATCCAATTCTTCTTGGATTTGTCAGAAATTACGAAATAAGGGTTTTTAAAGATCTGGGTCCAGATCATTGACATAGGTCAAGATTAAACTCAAACTCTTGGAGAGACTCCAGAAAGAATACATGGAAATAACCCATGAAGTAAATGAATAAATACTAAGGGGATTAGAATGAAGATATTGAAATAAGCCAAAATCCATTATTCCAGGCCACTTTTTGAGGATTTTTCAGTTTTTCAGAGGATAAGTGACCTTAGATGACAAAACTGGAAACATTTTTTTACTCAACATTTTATATAATCATTGAGACAAACAACTTTGTTTTAGTGACAAACAAAGTTGCATATTCCATGTTATTGTATTTTTTGAATGGAGCATCAGATTGAAAATATGAGCATCGATATGAATTCCTTGTCATTATTTCTGTCTATGCATCATATACAATTTTCTCTAGTTCTTGACATATTTTCGTTTGTAGTTGATAGAAGTTGGCACTTCAATAAAATTACACTAGTGGGGAAAATGCACAAAAAGGGTGAAAGTGGTTTTTTCAGGAAGCCATAACTTTCAACTCAAAGATTGGATTGGGGCATGGGTATATTCATTGGAAATTTGGTTAAGAGGCGAATACCGTTGAATTATTATAATTTGGAGAATGATGATATGTTTGTTCATGAGTTGGGAAGAAAAATGACTTGTAACATTGTTTGAGAAAATTTCTATAATATGCATAATTTTAACAAAATGGTTTCTTGCATATTTTGCAGAATTAGGGAGTATAACCATATTATTTCAAGATAAGAATTCATATTCAAGATATGGAGGAAGGAGATGGAGCCTTTAATCATGATAAAGAAGCCAAAGGTAAAAATATTAGTGTTGGTAATGCAAAGACATAATCAAATGGGCATAGGAGTAGAGGGGAACAAGAAACATTAATAGATACTATGAGTAGCCTGAAAATAGAAGTGCATAGTTAGAAAATAGACAATGAGAGGTTGATGAGAGAACAAAATCAGATAAACGCTCAAGTGATGCAAAGCCTAAATCAGTTGCATATGAAAGCAAATAATGGATTAGACTCAATGCATGAGGAAGAAGGATTATATCATGAAAGAAGAGATAACTACAAAAGAGATGGTCGTTCAAGAAGTGCTAGAAGAAATCATAGAAATTACTCACCTCCTTACTCAACAAGATAAATTTATGCATATGAAGACTCCATAAGTAGTCCATAAGTATATCATGTTGGGAACCAAAGAAGAAGACATGAATTGGATAGTTTGTAAGAAGATTTGAGGAATCTTAAGCCACCATCCTTTGATGGTGAAAGAGAAATGGAAAATGATGTTGAATCTTGGTTGCTTGGAATCATGAAGTAATTTTAGTTGCATAACTACTCATCCAACCTAGAAGACAAAATTTTCACATACCATTTGCATGGAAAAAATGCTATGTGGTAGGATCAACTGAAGAAAATTGAGCACATTAATGAGAGTAGGATCACTTGGAAGAAGTTCAAGTGATATTTTCAAAAGGAGTGTCTTTCAGAAAACTTCTATGACAAGAAAATGCAAGATTTCTTTGAAATCATATTGGGAAGCATGACCATGGTAGAATATGAAAATAAGTTCTTGGGATTAGTTAAGTATGTGGGGTTTATCAAGGATGAAAAAGTGAATATACAGAGGTTTTTGAGTGGAATACCATCCTTTTATAACGAAAAGATTCAATATGATGAGCCTAGGACTCTAACAGAAACCATCAGGAAGGATAAGTACCTGTATGATCAAGGAAAGGGTAGAGAATCCATGTAGAAATTTTGGAAGGATAAGAAGAAGGTGAAATTTGATCAGAGAAGGAAAGGATTCAAACTTCCTTTCAACAGAAATAGTCCTAATAAGAATCAACAATCTCATCTTGCTAAGGATGAAACCAAGAAGGGAGACACCTTAGGAAAGAGAGGAATGTTGGGGGTGCAAATAAAATCACCTATAAAAGAATTTCTCTCATAGAGGAGATAAAATGAAGACCATTGACAACATCCAAGAGGCTATAATAGTAGAGTACATGGGAAGAATATAGGCAAACTTAGAGGATCGACAAGCAGAGTACCAATCCAATATGATCGAAGTGGAAGGTAAGATCATTAATAATTATATTCTTATTTTAATTGATTCAGGATCAAGTGATTGTTACATTGATCCTAAAATAGTGGATAGATTACATTTTGAGAAAAAGTAAGCTTGAGAAATCAAGCTTGGTTCAACTAGCCATTGGAACCAAAAGAAGGATCAATGAGGCTGTTAGAATTTGTCTCATAAAACTGAATGGAGTGACTACTAATGCTGATATGAATATCATCCCATTAGGATATTATGACATCCTAATTGTAATGGATTGGTTGGACCAACACCATGCTATACTAGATTGTCATAATAATACATTTAAATGTCTTGGTGAATAAAGAAAACATAGCACCGTGAAAGGAATTCCAAAACCCATTTCTATAAGAGATATTTAGGCCTTACAACTGAAGAGATGTTTCAGAAAAGGATGTCAATTGTATGCAACTCATGTGGAAGAGCCAGAAAAGACAAAAGTGCCAAGACTTGAATATTTTCCAGTATTGCAAGAGTTTGAAGATGTATTCCAAGAAATACCAAGATTTCCATCGAAGAGGGAGATAGATTTCTCTATTGGTTTAGTACCAAGAGTTTCCCCAATATCAAAAACACCTTATAGAATGAGTACACCTGAATTAAAATAATTACAAATGAAACTAGCATAATTGTTGAAGAAAGGGTACATACACCCAAGTGTTTCACCTTGGGGATCACTAGTACTCTCTGTGAGCACTAGTACTCTTTGTCAAAAATAAGGATGGAACATTGAGGATGTGTATTGAATTTAGACAGTTGAATAAATCCACTATAAAGAAAAAATACCCTCTACCCAGAATTTATGACCTCTTTGATCAACTAAGATGAGAAAATATATTTTCAAAAATAGACTTGAGATCTGAATACCATCAGATAAGAATCAAGGAAGAAGACATCAATAAGACAACCTTCAGAACCAGATATGGACATTATGAATTTGTAGTGGTTCCCTTTAGACCGACCAATTCACCAACTGTCTTTATGTGCTTAATGAATGACATATTCAGAATTTATCTAGATAAGTTTTTCATCGTGTTCTTGGATGACATACTTATTTATTCTAAGTCCGAGGAAGAGCATGAACATCACTTGAGGTTGGTTTTGCAAGTGCTAAGGGAACATTATCTTTATTCCAAGATTAGTAAGTGTTCTTTTTACCAAGAAAAAATCCATTATTTGGGGCATATTATTTCAGAAGAAGGTATAGTAGTATACCAAGAGAAGATTGAAACCATTAGAGGATGGTCATCACCCAAGAATGTTTTAGAAATTAGATATTTTATGGGATTAGATGGATACTATAAGAGGTTTATAGCAAGGTTCTCTAAGATTTCACATCCCATAAATTCTTTACAAAATAACAGAATTAAGTTTGAATGGACAACAAAGTGTGAATATAACTTTAATTTTCTAAAGGAATTACTTACTAGTGCACCTATTTTAAAGATTGTTGACCCAAATGAAAATTTTGTGGTATGTACAGATGCATGCAAGGAAGAACTTGGTGGAATCCTAAAAAATGGACATGTTAGTGGTTATGAGTCTAGAAAGATTAAATAACATGAGAGGAATTATGCCACACATGATTTGGAGCTTGCTTCCATAGTTTATGCATTGAATATGTGGGGGAATTATCTCATGGGGAAGAGATTTGAATTTAGGACTGACCATAGTGGTGTAATATATATTTTCGAACAACCAACTTTGAATGCCAGGAAAACAAGATGGATTGAATTTTTAAGTGAGTATGACTTTGACATCAAACATATCAAGGGAAAGAAAAATAAATTTGTTGATGCACTCATCAAAATAGTACATATCATGCATGCTACAACTGTTAGTATGCATCGGTCAGATTTGAAGAGAAGAATTTTAGATGCTGCTATTAGAGATCAACATTACCTACAGGTAAAATAAAACTTACAGTAGGAAAATGTACAACAAAAATTTAAAGAGTATGAAAATAAGGAAGATAGATTACTTATTCATAAGAATAGAATTTATGTTCCCAGTTCTAGACAACTTAGGAATTTGGTGTTAAAGGAAATGCATAATGTTCCATATGTTGGACATCCCGGTTACAAGAAAACAATTGTAGTAGTAAGAAGCCAATTCTTTTGGCCTGAAATGAAGAAGGATGTTGTTGATTACATTACTAGATGTATGGAATGCCAGAGAGTAAAAGTTGAGCATAGACACCCAACGATTTTTCTTCAGCCATTACCAATTCCAGAGAGGAAATGGGAAGTGGTAACCATTAATTTTATAACTAAGTTTCACAACATAGAAAGGAAACATGATTCCATAATGATAGTTGTGGATAAATTGGCAAAGGCTGCTCATTTTGTTCCTATGAAAATGACTTATACAACAACTAATATTGTAGAAATTTACATGAGGGAAATCGCTAGGTTGTAAGGGATACCTAAGAAAATTGTTTCATACAAAGACGCAAAGTTTGCTTCAAAATTACGGAGAGGATTATTTAAAGGATTTTGTACAAATTTGAACTTTAGCGCAACACACCATCCACTGTCAAATGAGCAGACAGAGAGAGTCAACCAACTAATTGAGGACATGTTGAGAATGTATGGAAATAATACTTGCATTTGGTTGATTTTTCCTATAATAATTGGTATTAAGCTTCATTGAAGATGATCCCATTTGATGATTTGTATGGTAGAAAATGCAATACTCTGGTGAGTTGGGACAACCTAGTAGACCAAGTAGTACTTGGGCCAGAATTTCTCAAGGATATGGAAGACTAGATGGTTAAAATTAAGCATAATTTAAAGGAAGCACAAGATAGACAAAAAAGTAATGCAGATAAGAATAAGACAGCTAGAGAATTTAAAGTGGGAGAGCATGTTATTTTGAAAGTAAATCCCAAGAAGAGCTCATTGAAGTTGGGAAGTTGTACAAAGCTAGCAACAAGATTTTGTGGTCCATTTGAGATATTGGACAGAATAGGGCCAGTTGCATACGTTCTTGCATTTCCTGCTTCCATGAATGTGCATAATGTATTTCATGTCTCTTTTCTGAAAAAGTATGTATATGATCCTAACCATGTTATTGATCGGAGTTTGATCCAGGTGGAGCTAGAAGGAGACTTTCAGGTCGAGTCGATGCGCATATTGGACATAAAAGTCAAAATGCTCCGTAATCAAGTAATAGAACTGGTAAAAGTTCAATGGGCTTGCTACGGTCCTGAAGATGCTACTTAGGAGCATGAATATGCTATGTGGGAAGAGTACCTACAACTATTTGAAGAATTTTGAAATTTTGATTTCTATTTTGTATATGCACTGAGGACAATGACAAAATAAGGGGGATGGGAATGTAATACCTCAGTTTTGAGTCCCCATATTAATAATGTGTTTTTCTATTTTATGAAAAAATAGAGTGCCCAAACAATTAAAAGTGGTCGGAGTGCCCAAGAAAATGTAATGTTGTTATCATTATTAATAATACAATACATTGTTCGCTGCTAGATGGAAAATGACAAGAGTTATAGGGGGATATGATTCCATGAGAGAGGGGGATTAAGGGGATACACATTTTTATTATATTTTGCTTACCCATAATTACTTTAATGGAGAGAAGTGGTTCCATGAGCTTCTTGGGGAAGCCCATGTGGTTCTTGATTTCCAAGTAAATATATAAACCTATATGGTGGGTTGTTTGGGAGTTCTTCTCCATTCACACTTTCACTCTTTCATTCATTGTTGCTCATTTATCATTCCTCATTCATTCTGGTTCTTATATTTGGACATGGGGAAATAATTGTTGTTGAAGAAGCCATTATTTGATGGTTGTAGTAATGACTGGTGTATTCAGCTGTGAATTAAGGCCTACATGCCTGAGATGAATTGGCATGTACTAAATTGTATTCACAACTATGAGTCCTGAGAGTCTGAGCATGGAGATTCTTTACTAGATGCATTGGAGCCTTGGAAGGAGGTGGAAAACTTGAGGGACTACGTAGTAGAGAAGGGGATCCATTCTCTTGGGTTGTGCAAGCTAGAGAGAAGAGAGACAGTGTACTTTGGATTGTTGTGCGTTGAGAAACCTGTGAGAGCTTGAGTGCTGACTTGTTTGGGAAGCTAAGTGACACCCTGGAACCATCCTAGTGGATTCATATCCCTAGCTGAGGGGTGACATTTCTGTTGAGAGTTAGAACACCAATTTCTATGGTTGGGTGGAATATCCTTTATCTGCATCCAATTGGTGAATCATTTTGTGCTCTCTTTCATGTGTTTCTATGCTTGTATATTTTTATTTCCGTTGTGCATTAATAATTATCTCTGAGATGTGTATCTTTAATGTGCTTGCTTGATGGTTATTGCTATGCATGGCATGTTTAAACATTCTTTTATGTTGTATCATAAATATTTATTATTGCATGTGTTGTTATGATGTTTTTTCATGCTTCTTTATTAATTAAATGTTATCAGAATTCGAAATCAGTTTAGAAGTGAGTTTTTGAAGTAGCATGGCGAGCCTATGGGTGACTGGGTACATTACAATGACTTGAAGGGGATCTTGTAATTTTGTTGCTCCACGGTTTAACTTACTTAATATCACTTGAATTTTGGTGCATACTGCTACACTATTGTTCACTTGATGTTGCTAACTGTAATTGCAATCACTATTGACCTTTTTTCATTTGCATTAATTTTCCTTCGTTTTGAGACCATATATCCCTGGAAAAAAAAACTACGAGTGGACATAATTTTCCCAACAACGTTTTTTCATTTTCTTTTCATAGGTTGGTTTCATGCACGTGAAATGTAGTTGCATTCCATATGATCCACTCATTTTCTCAAAAGTATAATACTTTTATCTCTTTTTCATGCTCAGTAAAACATTAACAAGACACAAAACATTAAAAAAAAGGGGGGGAGGGGGGGTAAGAATTTTGATCTTTATTCAAGTCATTTTGAGTAGAATCCATTAATTATTGTCACCCTTGAACATGGAACTTGTTGGCATCATTGTATTATAGTTAGGAGTTAGTTCTTCCTTATGATTTGTACCATGATAATGAGTTATCTACTCCTATAAATGATTATTCTTCCAATCACTATGGAGAGTGATTCAATGCCTCCAATCTTGTTGGACTATGTTAGTGGTCCTTTTGAGTTAGTGTTGCCCAATTCATTACTGTGTTGTGTCATATGTTCAAGGTAATATGAACACGAGTCAACCATTTTGTAGAATTGTTGACCTTTCAAGTTGGCCATCCATTTTGTCAGCTTATACTTGGGGATTCACTTCTTCATAAAATATCTTGGTTATTGTTTCATGTTGATTGGTGTAGGATGAATTAAGGCCCTCCTTTTGATAGATATTTTCCTATCAATTTTATGTCATTATCTAGGAAGAAACTCTAGAAACTTGGATAGTACCTTGGATCTTGTAGACATCGATGGTAAGTTTCCTTGTGATTAATAGTGGATTTACATCATTGACCCCCTCTTGATTGATTCTATGAGTATTCAATACCAAATACTTTATTCACACTCACTAAATTGTACAATGTACGTTGGGTCAATTGTCAGTATCAGTGGGGCTCCTCATGTCTATTAATGGTTTTCATCAATGCTTAGTAATTAGATGGTTTCTACCATGCTCAACATTATCTCATTTATCCACATGATGCAGATTCATATTATCATTGAGTTTGGATTGAATAACTTGGGCTAGGGGAATCCTCTATAGATTCTACCTTCCTAATTTACACAATATTATATCACTGATTGATAAGTATTTTGAAGACCAAATTGCACTCTCATCCATTCTAATTATCTTCCCGATTTATATTGTGAGATAGATACATTTTGTATTTTCTCATGGCTATGATATTTTAAACTACATGGATCCACTGTGTATTTTTTCGTAATCATGTTCTTTAATTTCACTTCATGGATCCACAATGTAGTGTGTTGGTAGTCATGCTTACTTAGATATCTGAGCATGGGTATGCCTATGTTGGGTATGATCTATTTTTGGTTGGTTAATTTTTTTTGTAGGTACTTCCTAATTCTCTGATGTGCAAAAATCCTCCTTAGTATACTCATTATCATCTATTTCATCCATTAGTTCCTCTTACGATACATTAGGATTTTTTTTCCACCGTAGGCTACACAAACATATTTTGAGATGTTGCAAGGCTAAAATACACTTCAATCAAGGAAAATTTGTTCATAAAACTTTTAGCTACCCTTCTTCCTAGTTAAAGAGTGGTTGATTTTTCCTTCCTCATAGAATATACACAACCGATCATCGGTTTTTCATACAAAACCCAAGGCTTCTCCTTAGAGCTTCAAGAAATGGAAATTTATGGGGAGAACATACGAGCAATGGGTTGGAAAAAGACCATAAGTGTGCATGGAACTTGTGCATGAATTGTATTCTCTCAACTAAAATGACATGAAGTCTATTTTTATATCCTCAAGAATCTACAACAAAGAGGCCAAAGCTAAGGGGTAATCTAAAGAGGAGCAAAATAATCCTTATGCTAGAAAATTGGAGTAAGAGTCCTTGGTCTATAGTTTTATACAATTGTTAAGTATTAGGAATTATCACTAATGTGATCAAATATTAGGTGAGAGCCATCTTTGATATCTTGTCATGATACAATTTCGTATCTTGCTTGTTCAATAGAGGTGAGATTGTGGCTACGGAGAAGGACTTCGGGTCTTGGAGGCAGGAGTACAACAATAGATCTCAAGGTAGCAATCATCGTTGTAATTCTCATTTGATTAATATATATCTACATTTTTTTCCCTCCAAAATGTGTATGTTTATATATATCTCTTGTATCTTTAATGGGATTTTGTTGATCTAAGTAAGCTTGAGTTACTAGATTAGGGGTTTCTTCATGCAAGATTTCATTTGTTGTCTCATGAAAGAATGATGAAGGTTTTCTTGTTTGATGATTGTGTAGGTAATTCAGTGAAGCAACATCATTGGAGATGGATATAGTGAGAGTCCTTTGATAAGTTAAAAAAACATAGGGAATAAGGTGTGTCCTTCCTCCCTTCTCTCATTTACTTTGAAATTTCATGATTATTTTGAGGAGAAAGAAGTATGTTGTCTATTCTCTCTATTTTTCATTGGATCACACTCTTCCAATGAAGGTATTTTCTTATATGTAGGTGAATTTACCTTCAATGGTTAGCACACCAGGAATCCTTGAGGATATAATGAATTACCTTTGATTCTTATTGTAACCTTGGATCCATTCAATAAATGGGTGGTTTATTTTGTGGGACCAATTAATCCCCTAATGTGGTAGATTAGTGTGCATTACATTATCACTATGACAAAATACTTGACATCCTAGGAAAATGCAGTTCTTATTAAATATTGTACTTTGGAAACTACACTGCACTTTATTTTTGAGAAAATTGTGGCCAAGTTTAGCTATCCAAGAGTGTTGATGAGCAATCAGGGTTTTCATTTCCTCAATTATATGATTTGAACATTCAATCAGTAGTTTATGATTCATCACTATAAGAGAAAATTGTACCACCCACAGGAAAATGGAACACTAGAGGAAGTTAACAAGATTTTGGAGCATGATTTAACAAATATTTGTAATGTGGAATGTGATGATTGGGGTGAGTGCATTCCTATGGTGTTATGCACTTATAAAACTAATTTTAAGTGGTTGACTAAGCACACTCATTTTCAATTGGTTTATTTGAAGGAGTTGGTGATGCTTCTTGATTTTTATCCATATTTTGAGGACTATACTAGATACACACTTATCAAATGAAGAGTCACTTAAGAAGAGATTGAGTGATCTAATGTAGTTACACAAACATTTTTCTATTGAGAGATTTAACCAGGTTGTGGAAAAATGATGATAGAATACATGGCACAATAGTAATATTCATCAAAATATATTGGAAGTTGGTTCGTTGGTTGGATTATATCATAGAAATTTTATGAAGAATTCTAGTAAACTCAAGATGTGATGTTTGGGTCCCTTCCGGATTGACTAAATAATATAAGTTGGCACATTAATATTGACTATTTTAGATGGATATCCAATGAAGAGCATGGTGAATACAAGTCATACAAAATCATACTATGACCCTCATGGGGCACAATGAAGTCCTCTAAGAAGTTATGATTTGTATCATAGTAGGGATAGAGGTGCTAGGAGGTTAGTTGATTTGATTTCAAAGTTAACTTGTTTTAAGTTTAAGTTGTTTCTTTGGTTGAATTTAGTGTCGTGATGAAAATTTCATTTATGATGTGAAATAAACATGCGAGAGAATTAAAAATAATCAACCAACAACAATACAACACATAATTCATGCACCAAATGTAACCTGGAAAACCCAAATCGAGAAAACCAACAAATTAGATCTATTGGTTCCTTGAACAAACCCAAGCCGGTTAAGCGAGCCTTCATGGCTGACATTCTAAAACATTACAATGGAGTCTCATAAGACTATTTAAAGGATTCATTACATGAAATACCACGATCTCAATAGCACATGTCACCAATACCATGTGCCTGAAACCACTATTGTTGACCTATCAATTTTGACTCTTTTACCGAGTCAATTTTAACCTAACATTCCCCCATTTAAACTTGAATTGGAGTTTCCCATGACCAAATCCAACCAAAGTGGCCAAATAATTCTCCACCACTCATCTCTAGGCCCTACCCCTCTCAAAATTATCTAGGAAATCCGACATGCTCCCCCATATCACTTAGGTCTAGATGTATACTTTACCGATAAGTTACTAGGGGTATGCATGCCTGAACAAGTCTTATAATCATATTGCCATTTACATTAAATTTTTAACTCCATAAAAATTATTACCACTGTATCCATGGGAAAATGATGCAAGAAGCATCTACTAGGTCTATTTATTTACCTGCATCCCTCTATTCTCTATATACAATTAAAAATATCAAGCATTCCTTATATGAGTATTTTGTTTTCTTCATCTCTATGTAGATGCAGTTTTTCCTATGCATCCTTTCAACTGACATGCTCATAGGCTTCTCACTTGGCTCAAATCGCATCCACTAATTTCCACACTCCTTGTAATATCTAATATCCTATCCTTATTTCCCATTGTCCTTTGCAAAAGGATCCACACAAAGTGTTGTTAAAAAAATGCAAGTGCGAGCATGCAATTGATCTTCTTCTTCTCTCAAATTCCTCACCATCAAAATAAATTTATTAAACAGATAAATATAAGTATGAATATCAAGCAACTGTATATTTGTAGCCACTACCTCAGTTTCATAAAACACCTGACAGTCCTAGAGCATTATAGTCATTGTAACCAACCCCATTTCCCATTCCATCTTACCCAATGGAACATCTTCCAATGAAAATAGATTGATCGGAACCTCTAAAACCAACACCATATCTAGAGAAGAAATATATGGCACTAAATGTGAAACCAAGTCCAATATGAAAACAATCTTGTCATCATTCCCAAAATCAAGTGGATCTCTAGGGATCCTATTGTTACCTATTTCTAGATAGCTTCTACAGGTCCAGACCAAACCCAAACAATATAGTCTTCATAAACACAACAACCATAAAGATCTCTATGGGAAGCACAATAAGACTAGAACACAATATATTCCATTTGCTCGAGAAAAAATTATCCACGGATCTTGTAATAAAAATCCATTACAACTATGGATCTAGTATTGTTGAATGAGCCGCTCACATTGCACTCTCCATCCAAGAATTCTCATCAATTTCAAAACATTAAATTTGAGCTCAAACCACATTGACTCACTAAACTTTAATTTATTTCTCACAAGGAGCTCTTGGAATACTTAACTGAGAGCATCCAACATTACCAATAAGATGTGGATTAATTCTAGGTATTTGTTCTTTATGAATGCCTCTGGATCCGAGTTGACTAGAAATCCCTCTTCCTTCTCCTCAGTGTGTGATATCTCTTCCTTATCCTTTATTCATACTCTCTCTCAACTTGCGGCTCCATCTTTATTATAACCTCCCTCGATCTATTCTTTAGAGCATATTCTCCATGAGTTTCCATGTGATATATCGACCTTTCTCCTGGACTTGGCTTAAGCACACATTATCCTTTTCCATAATCCTCTTGGATGAAAAGATACAGATGGAATTTGCAAATAATCCCCATTTTATCTCCATATTTTCTCCTCTGAAACCGATTTCCGAGCAAAACCAAGAAACCTTGACGTTGTCTTGAACCTTTGAGTTCCATATATGCACATGGACAACAAATCCACGTCCATATTTCACATTTTTAATGCTTCTTGACCATACCTTCATTATATCTATCACTTCTCAGGCCAATCTACTAGATCTGGGCACGTCACAACCATATCGACCTGATCGAACTACCTTGCCAATATTCCAACCACACATGAACTACACTTTACAATGCAAATATAGGAAAATTAGTTAGGGATTCTCTCCCAAGAGGGATATATCAGCCCGAATCTTGATTTTATACCAAATGAAGAGAAATAAACGAGAGAATTAAAAACAATCCAACAACAATACAAAACATAAATCATACACCATATGTAACTTGGAAAACCCATATCGGAAAAACCAGTGAATTAGATCTATTGGTTCCTTGACCAAACTTGGCCAAGTTGACAAAGTGAGCCTTCACTATTCACATCCTAGCACATTAAAATAAAGTCTCCTAAGTCTATTTAAAGTCTTCATTACATGAAATATCATGGGCTCAATACCACACGTCATCAATACCATTTTCTAGAAACCAATACTGTTGACTATTTTATTGAGTTAAATTTAACCTAACAATTTATAGTTGGTTGTGAAGTTAAATAAAGGTGCTAAGTAGTTCAAGGAGTTTCAATAAAGGGGAATTTATAGAGGTGATGGATGATGTTGATGTGATGTGGAGAGTTGGTGGTTATATGACATTAGATATTTCAAAATGAGCCATGAGATAGAATATTCACATGTGATGACTATAAGTTTTAAGCCTTTTATGATCATGATGATGATTAACATCCTCTAATACCAATTGGTCTATCAGACCTTAGGAAGGAAGAGATTACTTTTATTTCTTTAAAATTGTATTTATGTGTCTAAAACGTATTGAGAGAAGCATTCCAATATCACCATATTAATGCAATGCACACATAGTTTCTTAAAATAAAGAAGAAAACAATTGAAATAACACATATACACAAATATTTACCTTGGAAACCCAATCGAGAAAACCAAGAACCTGTTTTAGAGCCACACCTCTAATTCTATTCAAAATCCAACTTCATTGTTTACAATACAATATATAAGATCTTAAAACATCCAAAAAATGCCTAGTCTATTCACCTAGATTAGATTACAACCTTAATTCCTTAACTGAAACTAGAAAACCATGGGCTAAAATACCATGCGCCACTAAACCACCAAAGGAAAAAATATTCTCCCACCAAAGGTGAAATACCACCCAAAACTTTGGTGAATAAACCCCAAAACAAACTTTCGGGGGCTCCTCCCGCAAAACCCTTAATAGGGGGAACACCACATCATGCAAAGAATATAACACATACCCAAATTTCTCCCACTTTTATTTTTCTTTTCATATAGGGGTCACAAGTTTTCATGATCAACAATATAGGGAAAAGATGCCCATTGATTCTCTACACCAAGATAACTTCTCAGTGCTCATAGGCTTTGATAATGAATCTATAACATTCTCCAAAAGTGTCCACCTTTTCCAACAACACATTCTTGTATTCAACCATGTCCTAACAAAATGATACTGAACATTGATATGCTTTGTCTTAGAATGATAAGTTTGGTTCCTTTCCAGGAATATTTCACTCTAAATGTCACTATCTATCATTACAGATTGTTGTACCAAACCAATACCTAAACACAATCTCTATAACTAGATTGCTTCCTTGCTTGCATAAGTGGCTTCCATGTATTCAAATTCTATAGTTTAAAGTGCTACTATAGACTGTCTTTTGCTGATCCAACTGATTTATCCTCCAAATGGGTTAAGAACATACCCACTTGTAGATCTTCTATGATCCATATCTCTAGCCCATTCTACATCAACAAAGCCATATATGTCCAACACTCTATCCAATCCTGGTCTTTCTTGGTAACACAATCCATAATTAGCAATGCCATGTAAATACCTGAATAATCTCTTTACTACTGCCCAATGCTCCTTCCTTGGCTTTGACATATACCTGCTCAAAACTCCCACTACATGTGCAATGTCTAGTATAGACCATTTCATGCATCAAACTACCAACTGCACTAGCATACAAAACATGGGACATGTTCTCTTCCTCTTCCCGTGTCTTTAGAAATTGATCTATGAATAAATTTACACCTACATGAATAGGTACCTTGACAGGTTTACATTCTTGCATATTAAACCTCTGCAATATTAACTCAACATATTTTCTCTCGTTCAACCAAAGTTTCATGTTTTATTATTTTCCTTTAATTTCCATGCCCAAAATAAAATTTACAGCACCAATATCTTTCATGTCAAATTTATAGGACAACTAAGTTTTCACATCCTAGATAATTTCCTTGTTGTTTCGTATCAACAACATATCAATCACATACAAGATCAAATAAATAAGATGATCACCTATTAATTTGAAATACACACAGTTATTGTATTTTCTTCTTATGAATCTAAACCCCAATATATATCAAATTTTGGATAACACATCCTTGGTGATTTCTTTAACCCATATAGGGAATTTTTCAACCTGCATACGAACTCTTTCTTTCCCCTCAATGCAAATCCTTCTAGTTGATTCAAGTAGATTTATTATTCTAGATCCCAATGCAAGAATTTTTTATTCACATCCATCTATTCTAATTCAAAATAAAAAACTACAACAACAAATTAAAAAGGAACTAATAGAAGTTAACTTGAGAATGGGAGAAAATTTTTCACCAAAGTCAATTCCCTCTACATGGGAATAAACTTTTGCTACTAACTGAGCTTTGAATTTTTCCACTTTTCCTTCAACATACTCTTCTTAAACACTTGTTTGTTGTCAATGAGGTTTCTTCCAGTTGGAAATGATACTAGATCCCAAGCCTCATTCTTGTCTATGGTTGCCATTTCTTTAACCATGGCCTTTTTCCAAAATTTGCCATCCTTTGAATCCAATTCCTCCCTAACAATTATAGGATCATCATCAGTAATAAACATAGAAAACATTGAAATAAAAGTAGGTGACACATTCCTTTTCGGTTACCTTATTTCCTGAACTGATTTCCTCAATACTAGAGTATGAGGCTCTTCTTCTTCTTATTCTTGTTCTTCTATATAGTCTGATTCATTCTCCTTCAATTCAAACTTCATTTTCTCTAGTTCTTCCTCCCTTGGTAGGACTTTCAATTTGAGAACATATTTTATTTCTCTAAATACCACATCTTGGCTATACACTACTTTGTTATTGTATGGGTTCTAAATCTTATAACCTTTCATACCATATTTATAGATAATAAAGATACACTTTTTAGCCTTTTTATCCAACTTACTCCTATTTTCCTTTGGAATGTATACATAACCATCACAACCAAAGACCCTACGATGCATGCAAGAGGGTTTCTTACCTTTCCATACCTCATGTGGATTCATGTCATCTGACAATGATGAGGGTGACCAATTTACTAGGTAACGTGTAGTGTCAATTTCCTCTACCTAGAATTCCTATCCCAACTTGACACCACTGAGCATGATCCTTACTCTTTCCATCAACATCTTGTTCATATTTTATACAACAACATTTTTCTGAGGTATGTATGGAGTAGTATTCTACCTTTATATACCACACTTATTACATAATTCCTCAAATTATCTACCATTATATATCCTCAAGACCTTAATTTTCTTCTTTGAATGATTTTCCACAAGAGCCTTAAAATCTTGAAATTTGTCAAAGACTTTATATTTTTTCCCAGGGAAATAAATCCATGCATTCCTTGAGAATTCATATATAAATGAGACATAGTACGTATATTTACCTAGTGATGGAATCATCATAGTTCCAAACACATCACTATGTACCAATTGTAAAATTCCCCCCATCCTCATAGAACCATAGGAGAATATTACCTAATTCTTCTTACCATACAAAAAATATTCATAAGAATCAATATCTAGAGATAAATTTGACATGATTTCAACCATACCTTTACCATGTACTAATTGAGGCCCCTTCTCTCCAATATGCCCCAATCTTTGATGCCACAACATAGTCTTTTCTCCGGAGACTGTAGGATTTTTTCCTTCTTCAACTCTAATCTTAGAAATAATGGAACTATTTCACCCTTCACTAATAATGCTTCCTAGTAGCTTATATAGAGTTCCAATATGAACTCCCCTCATCAACACCATTTCTCCTTGAACCTTCCTGTAGGTTTCCTTTTCAAACACTATTTTTACACCTACATCATCTATATTTTTTACATAAATCAAATTCTTAGATAATCCTGGGATGTGTAGAACACCGGGGAGTTTTCTAATCCTACCATCCATGATATTCAACTTTATTTTTCCTCTTCCTACTATTTTTCCTATCAATTCATCTCCTATAAAAACATCACCCCCATCATACCTTTCATACTCACGAAACCACTCCCTGTGAGGAGTCATATGAAAAGATGCACTTGATTCGACAAACCATGCCTCATGATTTTCATGTGTGTTTGTAGAAGAAAAGTAAACACCCCCTCCTTCGTCTGTATAGGTTTTTTCTTCTATAGAAGGGACATCATCAAATCCCTTCCCTCTCTCAACACTTTGGGATCTACATTGTTTCTTGTAACTTCCTTCTTTTCCACATCTCCAACATACCTTTAAAATTTTATTGGATATTTATATCTTACTCTATATTTATATCTCCCACTTGAGGACTTATTTTTATTTCCTTTTTGGAAGTGTCCTTTGACAAATAAGCTGGCATATGTGCTATGGATTTCCATGTATTTCTTCCTCATCTCCTCCAACAACAAGGATGAGACCACATCATCAAAACTTAAAGTAGTTGCATTATTTCTTATGGCCATAACCAAACTATCCCATGAATTTGGTAAAGATCACAATAAACTTATACACTTATCTTCTTCAGAAATATTAATATCAACATACAATAAATAACTTACCACAATATTCAAGGAATTCATATGCTATGTTACCAAGTCTCCATCTTTCATCCTCATGTTGTACAACTTCTTCCACGGGAAAATTTTGTTTTCCCAGGACTTGTATTGATATAAAACCACTAAATTATTCTATAATGCTTTGGTTATATCTTCCCCTGACACATTTAGTAATATAGAATCTGAGAGACACAACCAGATTGTGCTCTTTTCCTTCCAATCCAAATTTTTCCAGTCTTTAGTTGACATTCCTGTAGGTGTAGTACCTAGGTATACATTGACTCATTGATCTTTGTCTACCAAAATATCTTCCATATTGAGCTTCCACTGCTCAAAAATTTGCGCACTAAATTTTTTGATCTTTATTTTTGAATTGGTTGCCATTTATTTTCACCACAAGAATTGATAACACAAAGATCCCACTGTAACAAGGTTTATCACAAACCCGAGACAAACCCTTATCCATAATGTATTCCCCCTAAAGCCAATAATTTTTTTGATACCAAATGTATTTTTTAAACATTTTACAATAGTGAAATGCACAGACAGATTCTTAAAGAGAAAAGAGAACAATTGAAATCACACATATACACAGAGATTTACCTTGGAAATTTAGCAAGGAAAACCAACAACCTGTTTTAGAGAAACACCTCTAATTCTTTTCATAATCCAACTTCATTGTTTAGAATACAATATATAGGATCCCACGACATAAAAAAAACCCTAATCCATTGACCTGGATTATATTACAACCTTATTCCTTAATTGGAATTAGAAAACCATTGGCTTAAATACCATGCACCACTAAATTGCCAAAGGTGAAAGACCATAAAAAAATTTAGCGAATAAACCTCCAAAAAAATATTTTTGGGGGCTCTGCCCCTAAAAATCCTAATAGGGGGACACATAATCATGCAAATAATATAACACATACCCAACAATGACTTATCTTGGTAATTAATTCTATGATATGATACAATTTGAATTCAATGTGACATATTTATGATAGAGGTGACAATCAAATAAGTAATATAGGAGTTATTTCTTTAACCATTGATTTGAATTTCTATAAGACAAATGATAGGGTTGAGATCATTCACAAGTGATTTTTGTGATCATGATTTGGATGATTGTTAAGAGTATACACCTGATCTTTAAATTACATCCACTTTAAAACCTAAATATCATTCAAAGTAGAAATCGGATACATTATCATACATTCCAATAGTTGAGGTTCATGAAGAAGTGGATATCTTATAGGCATTGGTAGGGAAAATTTTAATTGTGGGGTTTGTATATTTTAATATGTAGAATCCTAACCAATTTATATATCTCCAAATTGATCATTATGCGAAGACACATATCTTACGATATTGAATAGTGGAGGTTTTTTTGAAGCCATGGGCATGGGACTTTCTTAAATAAGGTATTTTGTCTTTATTGGATGTCGCTAATTTCAAAGAAAGTGCATCTATTTCTAGTTGTGTGCCTTTTTTCTAAGTAGACGACATGGATTATACCTAAGGTTGGACAAGCCATACCCTATCAATCCTAGTATGATGCATAAAGTATCTATATTTCCATGCATTAGAGAGAAGGTTGTGGATGTGTTATGTAACAAGAGGTTATTGTGGAAGATATTCACCAAAAGTATGAAACCCATTGGGGGATGCATAGAGTGGCTATTTATTCTATTAATGACCCAATAGTTCAATTTTCAACTTAGCTATGGGCATGAAAATTGGTTAGAAAATGATGAAAGAATGAGTGTCTAGTAGGGGTTATTCATGCAATAGAGCACTATGTGATTACAATCAATATGTCCTCTACTTGTTATGCTTGTTTATAAATCCCCAAAGGGCAGGCCATTTAATACCAATGTAACGAAGTCATTTCCTACTGTAAAATTTAATATTTTTCAATTTAAATGTGCAAATTCCACCGGGAGGAGACTAAAATTTCTTTCTAGAGATCATAATCATAGATGGTGCAAGAGACTGCAAAGTCGTTATGTATTCATAGAAACCTTGTGGATAAGTGTAATGATTCTATTTTTTTTTAAATTGATATGCCTAACTTGTATTAAACCTCACATAGATCTGCAAGCTATCATTGATATGATCACATTCTATACCAAAACAACTTATATTTTAGCCATTGTTACCAAATGGCTAGATCATATGTGTTCATCCATAGATCTAGATGTTCATATCACTCAGGTTAAGGAAACCTACAACAAGCACACACAAGATACTACAAATAAGATATGAATGAAGATCAATCCAATTCAAGGATAATTAAGGATGGCTAAGTAGAAGAAGAAACACAAGAGAGAAAATGAGGAATGATGTTGACAACAAATTAATGAGAAAACTAGGAAGAGAAGGATCTATAGAAGAATACAAGTTTGATATGCAATATGAGAACAAGAAGGACTGCCAGTGGTACTCATCCACACACTAATGTCCCTAGAACAAATATACCATCCCAATGACAATAAGGTCCATCTGAGGGAATAGGCATAACTATACATCCATAGACTATTTCAATCCCGAGAGGTATAATTCATACCCCAAGTACATCCAAGAAACCAATCAAGAGGAAATTGTTTGTAAAATCCCCACTATAATCCCCAGTTTAGTTAATGCTTATGTATACATAATGTGTGGCAATAGGCAAAGCGATATAATATGAAAATTTTATTTCCTTGTTTTATTAATAAAATGTGATGTTAGATGCTAAGGGGACATGGAAAAGAGATGGGGATTGAATTAATCCACAAGAGGGGCGAGTGTCTAAGATAATGGCCAAGAGGGGTCCAAGGGGGGAAATACCCATGTATATTAATTTAACCCATTTTCCTAAATTTGCTATGTGTATATGAACCTTCTCATTTCTGGTTGAGTGTTCCCTAAGCCAATCATTGAATACATGTAAGAGGGTGGGTGTGAGTGGTCACATCCCAAAGTTATTGGGCACATGGGGGTTGAGTACAATCATCTTAGGGAAGATTGTGAGTTAAGAAAGGCAAGCCAAAGAGAGGAAATCCGTATGGGTTGGGACAACAGTTTTGAGTTAGTCAAGTTTTGTGCATGGGAAGCAAGGAGAGAGAAAGAAGCAAATATTGACGATGATGCAACCATGGAGGGAGAATTATAGAGCACGCTAGAGCGTAATTGGAGATAACTGGAGCTGGAAAAATAAAGATCTAATTTGTCAGTCCTGAAGAGTGAACTTCTGTGTGAGTTGCGCTACAAAAGTAAGTGTTTGTTGTTGGTTTTCTGATAGTTTTTCTGGCAACAATTTACCTTGAGTTCCCATTTGAGAGATTCCTAGATACTTGTGCTAGAGCGACCCTAATAAACGAATGGGATGCCCAAGGGAATGATATCAGTGAAGGGATACATTCCTTTGATTGGGTAGGTCAAGAGGAAGAGAGTTGGTGGAAAATCGGGATAGCTGTAGGAGAATATCAGTTGGGTTGAGAGTTTTATGAGCTGTGAGTGGACTATGAGAGACCACCCTATTTTTTGGATTGATAGCCTTAGCTCAGGGGTGACTAGATGTTGAGATTTGGAACAATCAGTCTATGGTTGGGTGGAACGTCTGTCCCAAGCAGGTTGTTGCACAATTATTTTTTAAAGATAAGTGTTTTATCTTGTTGCCGAGTTATTTACATGCGTTATTGTTGTGCATGAACTCTTTGTAAATGAGAATGATATATATGTTGTTGTAATAAGTTGTTTAGTTTAATTTCATGTTGATTGTTAGCATGTTGTAGATGCATATATTTTATTGTTATAGGTAGTAGCTAAATTTGTTTTAATTTTGTAGTTGTAAGCTACAGGAAATCTACTAACAATAAAATAATTAATTTAGTTAGTAGAAATTTCATTTTTATGTTTATTCCACACCGTAATGTCCCTTAATTGGACTGGGGGATGTTACATTATGGTATCAGATATCTGGTTCAAACAACGAGCTTGTATGGGCCAAGATAACTATAAATTCGTGAAATTAATCATTGCATACTTTGTGTGTGACAGGTTTGGGGAAAACACAAAGAATTTAGAGAGAAATCCACAAATCCGTAGGAAAAATCTGAGCTTGAATGACTTCAGACGGTTTAACAAGGATAATGGAATAGAGAAGTGAAGTTTCATATCGAAATTTGAGTTTTAATGACCGCCTGTAGAGTTACACACAGTTGTAGAAATCAACGGTTGAGATTGTGTTTGATCCCGTGATTGATGGTCGAGATTCATTGTCATAAATTTAAAAATTTATAAGGATTCGACCATGTGAAAGGTTGATGGGATCAATGACCAAGATTAAATTGGGGGTTGTGAAATGGAGAAAATCGACGGTCTAGATCAATCAGATAAAATTCAAAATTTTTCCAAGTATCAAAGTTCACCAAGAGAAATCGTCGATGGTTGATGGACGGATCGACCGAAATGGCAAAGATTTTGGTTCGAACATAAGACATGTTTGAACTCCAATGGTCGACAATCGGGGGTTAGACGAATATAATGAAGTGTTTTCAATCTCCGATGGGTTGGTGGTTAGGCGTCGTTCGATTTGGTAAAGTGTCCCAAACAAGCAACAAAAGTTGTCGATGGTTGGCTGAATTTGGTGGAGTGTTCAAACCAATCAAGAGAAGTCACCAAGGTCCGATGCATCGATGGTTCAACATTGGCTAAAGTTAATGAGGTATCTGGGTTTTCCAAGAAAATCAGTCGATGGGGGAAAGAGGATGATGATATCATCATCCATGTCAACATCCACGTGTCATGCCATGTCACCCAACTTGGCACCTCAGGATGACGTGTCATGCCATGTCAACATCCATGTGTCATTCCATGTCACCCAATTTGACACCTCAGGATGATGTTTCATGCCACGTCAACATCCACGTGTCATGCCACATCAACAACTTCCACATCACCCAACAAAAGAGGTCGATGGTAAAATCGGTCAATTTGAGAGAGTGTTTGATAGTCATCAGGGATAGTCGATCATCGATGGGTCGGTGATCGGGCATCGACAGTTTTAGTGAAGATTTTTTTATCACCAAAAAATATCGTCGATGAGTGATTTAAGAGTTGTTTGAAAATCAGGTGTCAGGGAATTGGACTAATGACTGATGGTCGGATTGATAGATTTGGAAAAATGTTTTGTGCATCGAAAGGATGATACCAATCGCCGATGGTTGACAAGGTCAGTTCAACAGTTTTTGTGTATCATTATTTAAGATTAGTGAATGAGATTTAAAGAACTTTTAGAGTAGTAAAATAGTGAATTTTGTGTGAAATTTTCCAAAATTTTCATATTTTTGAAGGTCATTAACTTGTAGGGCATTTTTGAGGCCCTAAACGACATTTTTAGCAAGTCAAAACCCAAGATAATAAAGTGTATCAAGGTACACTTGTTTCTATAGCTCAAATAAAAGAAGTTGAAGAGAGCTATCCAACGAGCTAAACAGATCACAAAACAGAGTTTGTATGAGAAAGTTACAACCAAAATAATGAGGGTAAATTTTTGGCACCAACATTACTTCCATAGGGCATAACTCTATGCTCATAAGTCCATTTGGGGCACAGGAATAGTCGATGGAAATATTATGACCCATAGAAGATACCGGTGGAGTCATATTTTGATTATGGGTACCTAAAAATGTGTAGGAAGCGAAATAAGATACATGTAGCATACATGAGTAAATTGAGTAAAACACTCAAAAATTCTCTAGACCATAACCTTTAGCTCGGAGCTCGGATTTGAACAAAAAAATAGTCATTAGAAATATATTGAGGAGTATAAGACATATGTAAACCCATAATTTTGATTTGGGCAATCAAATTTCTTAGAAATTAATAAATAGATTTCTGTAGCAGTAAAAAAAGAGTGGAATTGCAACATGTAGTTGTTTTTTAAATTTTCACTCAGAATTCACATTGAGGCATGAGTAAAGTCACTGGGAAGCCATTTTATGGAGGAAGGAATCAATAAAATCAGAATTTTAATTGGTGCAATGTGTCCTTCATATATTGATGAATAAATAACCTGTATTCTATATGATGGAATGTTTTATGTTATGCATATTTCTAACAATGATTATAACATGCACATTTCTTGAAGAATTAGAGGTATAGAAAGAAACTTTAGTTCTTATATGAGGAATGGAGTCATGGAATACATGGGAGGAAGCATTCCAAGAATTTATGCATCCCTGGACAACAAACAGGCAGAGTACTAATCCCCCCATGATCGAGGTGGAAGGTAATATTGACAACCAACCCATAGCAATTTTTATTGATTTTGGAGCTAGCCATAGTTACATAAATGCTAACATTTTTGAAAGATTTCACTTGCAAAGAAGTAAGCATACAAAATATTGGTTAGTATAGTTATCCATGGGGGCTAAGAGGAAAATCAATCAGTTGGTTAAATATTGTCCGATAAACATGAATGGACTTATCACAAAGGTAGATGTAAACATCATACCGTTGGGTGTATATGACTATCTAATTGGCATGGATTGGTTGGAAAAACATCATTTTGTCCTAGAGTGTTACAAAAATACCATCACATGTCTTGATGAGGAAGGGAAACAAGAAAAGATTCAAGGAATTCCAAGAACTGTATTTGTTAGAGAGATTTCATCTATGTGGTTGTAGAAGAACTTCAAGAAGGGATATCAGATGTTTTCATCCCATATGTAGGAGGCAAACAAAGACAAAGTGGAAAGCATTGAAGAACATCCGGTCCTAAGGGATTTTGAAGACATTTTTAGAGAAATTCCAGGATTGACACCAAATAGAGACATTGATTTCTCTATTGATTTGGTGCTCGTAGTTTCCCTAGTTTCTAAGACACCTTATAGAATGGGCACATTGGAATTGAAGGAGTTGTAGATGTAGCTTGAAGAAATTTTGAAGAAGGGGTATATACGCTCAAGTGTGTCTCCTTGGGGAGCCCCGATTATTTTAGTGAAGAAGAAGGATGGAAACTTAAGGCTATGTATTTATTTTAGGAAGTTTAATAAGGTTACCATAAAGAATAAATATCCCTTGCCAAGAATTGATGATTTGTTTTATCAGCTGAAAGGTGCGAGAATATTTTTGAATATTGACTTGAGATAGAGCTATCATCAAGTAAGGATAAAGGAAGCAGACATCAGCAAGAAAACATTCAGAACAAGATATTGACATTATGATATCACGGTAGTGCCATTTGGACTATCAAATGCCCCAACAATCTTTATGCGTTTGATGAATGGCGTGTTCAGGGAGTGCCTAGACAAGTTTTTAATTGTGTTCCTGGATGTGTTAGAACTAGGAATCACCCTCAGACTGTAAAGAGGATAAGCCTAGTACCCATTAGTTTATACTGTAAATGTAAATGAGATTTAAGGGGGGCAAATGGATAAGACTCGAGATAATAACGTTCTAACTCAGAAAATATGGGCTGGCATCCACAAGAAATTGAGGTCTTGTATCAAATTTAGTTAGTAAGTTGGAGTAAAGGTGAATGGGAGGAAGAATTTGATGAGAAAGTGTAGAGGTCTGCTATGGACATCGGGTCTTCCAACAGCCTAAGGAGGAAAAAACTCAAACACAAGATCTTCTTGAATTGAAATTTCAAAGAAATTGAAAGAAATTATAACAACACTATAATGCAACATTCATCATAATACAATCATAACAATCCATGTGAATTAGTCAATAATGAACTCTCTCAGTATTAGAGGAGAATAATATGGAGCAAGAAAGTTGACTTAGATTAACCAAGATGTCTCAAAAACAAATACATAACTAGAGAACCATTGTTCTTCACCAAAATATTACAATAAGGGAGCCTAGCTCAACCATCAACCCTTTACAAAATATCAAAACTGTCTATATATAAGAAGAACTGATGCAACCATCAGGAGTGTGATTAGATTGCTACATTCAAAGTTTTCAATCAGCGTCTGCTATGTCAGATTGTGTAGATAATCTTTTGTTGTCAGACGTGATCTCTAATCTACCAATCGTTTTTGGCTTTCCATTTATGTGCTGAGATGAGGTCTCAACCACCACTCTCATTCTCAGTAACTACCTTCATTAGTATCAGGATGAGGCCTGACACCCATGAATGTTATTAGATGGTGCAAACGAATTTTGCGAGTCAATTTTGATGCCTCGAGGCCCTACAAGTCTTCTTCTGTGACCAGTACAGACGTTTTCTGAAACTCAAGATTCATGCACTAGCTCTATTTTCGTCACTCCTTCGTTCTTGTGACGTTGGGCCGTAACCCTACACAATTGTGCGATTGCAGGTGCTACCAAGTGTGGTCTGAAAGAAAACTTCTTTTGTCCCTAAAATTCACCATGAACTACCATGCGTCCTTTTCCAAAAACCACGATTCTGATTGCGGCCCGCCCTTAAAATTTTAAAAAGTGTGCACTTTCTGAACCCGCAATGAAGTGTGAAAATTGATCTTGTTATCTGAGATGAGGCTTCTTGATCAAAGGCCCATCTCTGGTGCTTTAGATTGACATAATAGATATTCCCTCTTTGAATCAATGGCTGAGATTTGCTTCCTGAATCTTCCTTCGGGAATTTCAATTCTCAAACCACATTTCCCTCTAAGAAAAACCTCTAGAGCTGAGGATATGATGTTGTGTGGCATTATGGATTTGGATGACCAAGATTCAATTTAGGTCTCTGGGCCTTCGGGCCTTAGGGACTTCTAATCACTTCTCATTTCAAATCTCACGAAGCTCATTTCCCCGAAGGCTTGGATCAACTACCACCTGTCCCCTTTAAAATTAATGACTCGTATTTATTTCGGGGCCTTGAATGAGTCTCTCTGAGTGTTGTGATTTACACTCATGGATGCAACCTGCGGCCCTTGAAAAATTTATGTGATAACATTTGGCTCCACAGGGGATGGCATGCTCCCTGCGAGATGCCAAGAACAAGTAGTTCCAATGCCTTAGTTGTTGGGTTATGGAGTCTAGCTCAAAACATTTCGTTGAAGGCCGACATGTACACTATTATACTTAGGAAAGGAAAAAAACCACACATGCTCCAGAAGGAGCTTATTTATGTACAAAACCTATGCTAACTGACTTTTACAATGGGATAGGTGAAGGAAAACTTCCACCAGAGTCATTCAAACTGTTTGATAATCGAATCCTTCACTTCACTACAAGTGATCCATAAAAAACAAGGAGAGTGTGGCAGTTGACTAATTTCATTCTTATGATCACCCATATTACTTTCAAATGCTGCTAAAAATATCAAGCCTGCATGCTCTAAAGAATTTGAGAAGTATAACTCTATGTACTCATCAACAGGGTCATGAAACTGAAGGCAACACATGATTAAATTATGAAAGGTTACCTTCATTGTTTCAAAGTCGTTGACATCTTGATTGATGTCCCCTACAGACACACTTGATTGAAAGACAACCACAGGAATTTGTGTGTCCAAAAGTTGCTTACTGTGAACTGTAGGTACAAGTGGAAGAAGGATGGATGTAGGTGGTTATTGATCCACTGATGACTGTGGATTTAATTCAGGCTATGTATAAATGACCTCTTCATGTGCCTCAACTAAGGGTTGCTCCTGGTCAAATTTATGTCTCCCATGACAAGGAAAACCTCTGCATCATCCTTATTATCTTCATAGTGATCAAATATAGGATAATCTTGCTGCTCATAATCATTAGGATATTCATCAAAAAGGGGTTGTCTTTCATATTTATGATCAACCTTTAAATCAGTAATTTTATCAGGAAAATAATTGTTAAAAATGTCTATTTCAGGAACAATAGTAACCGCTGATCCTAGTTGTTCATACACATGATTTCTATCAATACAAGGTTGTTCATTGATACATGCTTCAAAGAAAAAATCATCCACAACTTTTTCCTCCTATGGACAACAAGAAAAAACTGCCTTACACTCAAAGTTAAGATGATATTGACTTTGAATCCTGAAACAAGCTCAGAGGTTCTCCTCCACTTCCCAAGAATCGATGCATAAGTGAGATAAATATGTTGATTTACTTACTCTCAGGTGAAGGACAAGCTCTGAATGCTGAGCCACGACATAGTACACCATGGCAATAGTCTATGTGGGTCTGATCTCTACAGGTATATTATGATATGCATGGTAAAACCTCCTGTTGAAGACGTCCAAGGAATCCTCTTCCCCTATCCTCAAGGCATTAAAATCATCCCAGTACTGATCAAGGGACTTGTTCTCACCCCACCACTTCAAAAATACATTTCATAATTCAACCCAAGAACCAATGGAGTCAACTCCCAAACATTTAAACCACATAGAAGCATCTCCAAACAACGAATTTGAGAACAATCTCATGGAAACATCATCATGAGCAATATCAAATTGAAAAACAAAGTTCTCAAAGGCCTCCACATGCCTCTCAGTTGTAACATGATCTTCCATAGAAAAATGAGGAATATATTTAAAGAAATCAGGAGGATAAGGATGAAGATGATTTGGAAGCCTTAAAGGTTTAAACAACCTGTCTCTGATTCTAGTTTTAAAACTAGTGGGTTGGATATGAGGCTTAACACATTGATGGAAAGGCTCAACAGTAACAACAGGATGTGATGAGATTTGAGGTGGCTATGGATCAGTTTCAACCTACTAAGGGATTCAAGGGTGATTGAATCCAGGAGGGATGCTAGTATGAAGTTTATCCTTATGAATATCCTGAGTTGAGGATATAGGATCAACATCTACAACACATGAAGAAAGTATGGATTCTTCCTCCAAGGATGGATATGTAAAGGAAGGATGGTGATCACCGAATAAACAAAGAAAAATATGTTCCTCTTTATATGTGAAGGGAAAAACAAAAATGAGCTGATAAAGAATAACAAAAGTTCATGCAAAAAGCTCATAAGCTGATACCTAGTCATTCCCTTCATCTTTCTATCAATAGGATATTTCCCAGTGGAGTCTCTGATTGTGGAGTCGTCGGGTAGATGATTATAGTCAATTTTTTGTATCCCTCTCTTGTCTACCATCAAGAGTTGGATCTATGTCGTTCTTCCCAGGGAGCTCTTCAATCTGCTCAAATTCATCCCCGACAACGACGCCATTTATGTTAGCACTAGGAATCACCCTCATAATGTAATGAGGATAAGCCCAGTACCCATCAGTTTATATAGTAAATGTAAATGAGTTTTAAGGGGTTCAAATGGATAAAAATCGAAATAATAACATTCTAACTTAGAAAATTTGGGCTGACATGCACAACCAATTGAGGTCTTGTATCAACTTCAGTAAGTAAGTTAGATTAAAGGTGATTGGGAAGAAGAATTTGATGAGAAAGTGTAGAGGTATGCTATGGACATCAGGTCTTCCAGTAGTCTAAGGAGGAAAAAACTTAAACACAAGATCCTCTTGAATTCAAATTTCAAAAAAACTGAAAGAAATTATAAGAGCACTATAATACAATATTCATCATAATACAGTCATAACAATCTATGTGAATTAGTCAATCATGAACTCTCTTAGTATTAGAGGAAAATAAGATGGAGCAAGAAAGCTGACTTAGATTAACCAAGATGTCTAAAAAAAAATACATAACCAGAGAACCGGTGTTCTTCATCAAAATGTTACAATAAGGGAGCCTAGCTCAACCATTAACCCTTTACAAAATATCAAAATTGCCTATATATAAGAAGATCTGCTGCAACCATCAGGAGTGTGATCAGATTGCTGCATTGAAAGTTTTCAGTCGGCGTCTGCTCTATCAGATTGTGCAGACAATCTTCTGTTGTCAGACGCGATCTCTAATCTGCCAATCCTTTCTGGATTTCCATTTATGTGCTAAGATGAGGTCTCAACCACCGCTTTCATTCTCAGTAACTTCCTTCATCGAGATCATGATGAGACCTGACACCCATGAATGTTCTTAGATGGTGCCAACGACTTCTACGAGTCAATTTTGATGCCTCGAGGCCTTGCAAGTCTTCTTCTTTGACCAATATGGGCATTTTCGAAAACTTGAGATTCATGTTCCAGCTCCTTCTTCGTCACTCCTTCGTGCTTGTGACCTCGGTCCGTGACCCTATGCAATTTTGTGATTTCAGGCGCTACCAAGGGTGGTCTGAAAGAAAACTTCTTTTGTCCCTGCAATTCACCATGAACTACCATGCGTCCCTTTCCAAAAACCACGGTTCTGATTGCGGCCCACCCTTAAAATTTTAAAATGTGCACACCTTCCGACCCCACAATGGAGCATGACGATTGATCTTGTTATTTGAGATGAGGATTTTTTATCAATGACCCATCTCTGGCGCTTTAGATCGAAGGATCAAATCTTCCCTCTTTGAATCAACGACTAAGATATGCTTCGCGAATCGGCCTTCAGGAATTTCAATTCTCAAACCACATTTCTCTCTAAGAAAAACCTCCGGAGATGAGGATCTGATGACACGTGGAATTATGGATTTAGATGGTCGAGATCCACTTCGGGTCTCCGGGACTTCAGACCTTTGGGACTTCTAAGCACTTTTCATTTCAACTCTCCCAAAGCTCATTTCCCCAAAGGCTTGGATCAACTTCCAACTGTCCCCTTTAAAACTAATGACTCGTATTTATTTCAGGGCCTTGAATGAGTCACTATGAGTGGTGTGCTTTGCACTCATGCCTGCGGCCCATGACCCTTGAAAAATTTATGTGATAACAAGATGATATACTCGTCTACTCTAAATCAAAAGAGTATGAGAAGCATTTAAGAATGGTGTTGCAATTTTTAAGAGAGCATATATTGTATGCTAAGTTAAGTAAGTGCATCTTCTATCAAAATAAGATTCACTACTTGGGGAATATAATATCGAAAACAAGGATAGAAGTTGATCCTGAGAAGATAGAGGCCATTAGAGGATGGATAGTGCCAAAGAATGTGACCGAGATTAGATCATTCATGGGTCTTATCGATTATTACTGAAGATTCATAAAAGGTTTTTCAAAGATTGCAAGTCCAATCACTTCTTTGCAAAATAAGGGAGTGAAGTTCAAATGGACTTCCAAGTGTGAAGAGAGTTTTCAACAGTTGAAGGGAATATTGACAACTGAACCAATATTGAATATTGCAGATCCAAATGAAGATTATGTTGTGTGAATTGATGCATGCAAGGAAGGACTCAGTGGATTTATCAATCAAAAGGATCATGTGGTATGCTATGAGTAGAGAAAATTAAAAGAGCATGAGAGGAATTATGCTACACATGACTTGGAGTTAGTAGTGATTGTACATGCATTGAAAATGTGGAAGCATTGCCTTATGGGTAAGAAATTCGATCTAAGGATAGACCACTGTGGTTTGAAGCATTTGTTTGGACAACCAACACTAAATGACAGACAAACTAGATGGCTAGAATTTCTGAGTGAATATGATTTTGAAATTAAAAATATAAAGGGCAAAGAAAATCAAGTGGTTGTTGCACTCGATAGGAGATCTCATGAAGTGCATATTGCAGCCATAAACATGTACAGGACAGATCTGAAAGAAAAAATTATTACAACAGCAAATTCAGATCAACACTATGTGAAAATAAAAGAAGCATTACAACAGGGTAATTTTCAACATAAATTTAATTATTATGAGCTAAAATAAGATGGAATTCTCATGTACAAAGGTAAGGTATATGTGTCGAATTCCAGCGAACTGAAAAATGAAGTGTTGAAGAAGATGCATAATCTTCCATATGTCGGGCACCCAGGATATCATAAGACAATTGCAGTAGTAAGAAGTCAATATTTTTGGCCATGAATGAGGAAGAAAGTGGCTAATTACATAGCCAGATGTCTAGAATGCCAAAAAGTGAAGACATAACATAGGCACCCAATAGGTTTTCTACAACCATTTCCGATTCCAAAATAGAAGTGGGAAGTAGTTGCAGTTGATTTTATTATTAAGCTTCCCATAACAGTGAAACAACATGATTCCATCATGGCGGTGGTGGATAAATTGACTAAAGCAATAGATTTTATTCCAGTAAAGACTACACACAAGGCATGGAAAATCACATAAATCTACATGAAAGAAGTTTCCAAGCTACATGGGGTACCTAAAGTAATAGTTTCAGACCTAGATCCAAAGTTTACTTCCAATTTTTGGAAGGATTTGTTCAAGGGCTTTGGGATAAATTTAAATCTTAGTACAACATATCATCTAGAGTTAGATGGAAAAACAGAAAGGACTATCGGGATAATTGAGGACATGCTTATAATGTATGTGATGGATCAACCATCAAAGTGGGAAGATTATATTCATTTAGTTGAATTTTTCTACAACAATGGGTATAAGGCCTCATTGAAAATGATCCCATTTGAAGCATTGTATGGAAACAAATGTAACACACCAGTGAGTTGGGATAATCCAGCAGACAAAGCAGTTGTTGGGCCAGAATTGTAAAGGAAATGGAAGAGAAGATGGTAAAGATAAACCATAATTAAAAAGTTGCCCAAGATAGGCATAAAAGTTATGCAGACAAGAACAAATTTTTCAGATATTTTAAAGTGGGAGAACATGTATTCTTAAAAGTGAAGGCAAAGAGAAGTTCACTAATATTAGGAAGATGCCCAAAGTTGGAAAAAAGATATTGTGGGAATTTTGAAATCTTAGAAAAGATAGGGCCAATTCCATACATTTTATCATTTCCTGCATCCATGAAAGTGCATAATGTATTTCATGTATCATTGTTAAAGAAATATGTGCATGATCCTAACCACATAATTGATTATAATGTGATCCAGGTGGAGCACGAAGGGGATTTCCTAGTGGAACCAATACGCATCCTGGACCAAAAAGTAAAAGTGCCTAGGAACAAAGACATATGGTTGGTAAAGGTTCAATGGACTTGTTATGGTCCTGAAGATGCTACATGGGAGCATGAAGAAAAATGTGGGCATAATACCCACAAATGTTTGAAAGTTTTGAGGAATACATAATACAAGACTCCATTTTGAGGAACTAAAATTATGGAACCACATCTTGGAGTCCTAGTCAACTGTGTTGGGGACCTTGATAAAAGAATGGTTCATTCCTTGGTTTATCCTTGATAAACGAATGGTAAATACCTTGGGTTATTCCTAATAAACATATGATACATCCCTTGGGTCAACGAGTTGAAAGGAACATGAGATTATGGTGGGAGTTGCTGCCAGAGTTGTTAAATTGTAGAATTTTTATTTCTAAGTATTGTGATGTAAATTTGCACACACACACACACACATATATATTGACAAAGAGTTCACCAAGGAAAACACACAATTGTAGGGGAGGGGGAATGTAACATCTCCACTACAATCCCTAGTTTAGGTAATGCTTATGTAGATATAATGTGTGGCTACGGCCAAAGCGATGTAACATGTTAATTGTATTTCCTTATTTTATTAATAAAATGTGATGCCAACTTCTAAGGGGACATGGACAAGAGATGGGAGATGAATTAATCCACAAGAGGGGGGAGTGTCTAAGATAATGACCAAGAGGGGTCTAAGGGGGTAAATACATTGATTTAAACCATTTTTCTAAATTTGTTATTTTTATATGAACCTTCCCATTTCTGATTGAGTTTTCCCTAAGCCAATCATTGAATACATGGAAGAGGGTGGGTGTGAGTGGTCACATACAAAATTTATTGGGAACATGGGGGTTGAGTAAAATCATATTTGGGAAGAGTGTGAGTCAAGAAAGAAAATCCAAAGAGAGGAAATTCATATGGGTTGGGACAACAATTTTGAGTTAGTCAAGTTTTGTGCATGGGAAGCAAGGAGAGAGAAAGAAACAGAGCTTTAGGCTGATGCAACCATGGAGGGAAAATTCTAGAGCATGTTGGAGCATAATTGGAGCTAACTGGAGATGTAAAACTAAAGAGACAGGTTGTCAGGCCTGAAGAGTGAACTCCTATGTGAGTTGCACTAAAACAATAAGTGTTTGTTTGGTTTGATGATAGTTTTCCTAGAAATAATTTCCCTTGAGTTCCCATTTGAGATATTCCTAGCTACTTGTTCCAGAGAGGCCCTAAAAAATGAATGGGATGCCCGAGGGACTGAGATCAGTGAATGGGTACATTCCTTAGTTTGGAAAGGTCAAGAGGAAGAGAGTTGGTGGAAAATCAGGATAGTTATAGGAGAATATTAGTTGGGTTGAGAGTTTTAAGAGCTATGAGTGGACTGTGAGAGACCACCCTCTTTTGTGGATTTCTAGCGTCAACTCAAGGGTGAATAGATGTTGGGACTTGGAACAATCAGTCTATGGTTGGGTGGAACATCCGTCAAAAGCAACTCATTGCACAATTATTGTTTAAAGATACGTGTTTTATCTTGTTGTTGAGTTATTTACATGTGTTATTGCTATGCATGACCTCTATGTAAATGAGAATGATTTATATGATGTTGTAATTAATCATTTAGCTGCATTTAATGTTGATTATTATCATGTTGTAGATGCATCTATTTTATGGTTATAGGCAGTAGCTAAATCTATTTTAATTTCGTAGTTGTAAGCTACATGAAATCAACTAGCAATAAAATAATTGATTTAGTTACTAGAAATTTCATTTTTATGTTTATTTCTCATAGTAATGTCCCTTGATTGCACTGGGGGACATTACATTGTTGAAATCACAATTAGTAGATATAATAGATAAATGTACAAAATATTTTGATTTTGAAGTATTAAATATGCAAAAGTAGGATGTAATTGAGCCCTTAGGTAAATTTGCCTTAGAGAAGAATATTAAATGTATTGTTAATAGTTTATATTCCCATATGGAAGTCCAAGAGATTCTACATAAATACTCTACATAAAATTTACAAAAGTTGAAGATTATTTTAGAAATAGGTTTGAATGAAGATGAAGCCAAATATTTACCAACCCTATATGTACATGGTGTACCATTGGAAAAGAAACAAATTGTTCTATCTCCAAGTCCAAGCACAAAGAGTCTTTAGAGTGTATGATTTCAATGGAGGGTTTTAATAACACACCCTCTCACTCTTACAACACACGATGCTCCAACACCAAGGGAGATCTCTCACCAACTTCCCAAAGTTGAAATTTATGTTTTTGTATCTCCCTCTTCTAATCTTACTTATTTCATGGAGAAATGATGCATGATTTGGATGACCATAAAGAACTTTGTAATTCCTATTATATCTTGACTAGAAAACATGCACAGGTATTAGATACATAAGAGATTCTAGCTGCTAGAATTGATGAATTCTACTCAAAATTTTCATCATCTCACCTAGAAGAAACTACTCTACCTCAACATTAGATAAAGTCATTCAACTTCAACATGTGTATCATTATTTGAAGGAGTGGAATTTACAATTTGAAGAGTGATTGAAGTAGGTTCCTACAACTGAGAAACTTCATATGGAAGATTAGTTGTAGGTGGATAATGATATCCTTGAGCATGTAATGTTTGGCATGGAAAAAGTTTCAAGATTGGTTGATTACAAATTTTAGATATGGGGTTACTTGAAAAATGTTCTAGAGGTTCAACAAAAAGATGTTGAGATTCGATAGTGGGAGACTTGTTGAGGATTGGGTGTAACCTGATCCGAAACAAATAAAAACAATTGTAGATAATCGAAGAGGAATAAGTTTCAAATATAATAGGTGGTGTATAAAAACATCATTACAAAACTTAAGTATTGGGAATTATGACCAGAACATCATAATGCGTATTGAACAGATAATACTTCATGTTCACATTATCACTTTTAATGACCCATTGGTTTTTCTATTTATAGCTTCAAGATATAACTAGCTTCCTTGGCATCAGGAATATCTTTTCCACCTATAACCATTAGTGGTTATATTTGACTGCTTCAAATACACACTATCTAGTCGGATCAACAAGGATGTTTGAATCAACTATCCATGTGCCCAACTTATAGTTGATTTCTCGGCTAGTCGATCCACGGAATGAATATATTCGACTGTTGGTCAAATATCTTATCGACAAGCTTGTCAACCACTCAATAGATGAATGTAGATATCTGGTCAACCACTCGACTAACTGATTCTAGGATAATTGTCATGAACCATTAGAGCCTAAGGTTCCAACACCCCCCCATCAACACAAGGATCGGGAGATTCAAGAGGTGAAATTAAGTTAGTAGCCCCCCCCATAATTACAACTTATTTAATCCCAAGCATCATACAAAGCTTGATAAACTTACCTTTAGATAATGGCTTGGTAAATATATCAACTACCTAATCATGCATTTTGATATAGACACGGGTGACAACATTTGTATGAACCAACTTTCTCAAATAGTGAGCATAGATCTGAACATGTTTCATCTTACTGTGAGAAATACAGTTGTCAACAACTTGAATGAAAATTTGATTGTCACAATACATGGTATTCTAGGTCTGAATAGGAAAACCAATTTCACCCAGAAGTTTAAGAATTCATACCGCCTCTGTACTTGCATGGATGGTGTCGTGACATTCTACTTTTGTAGTTGATAAGGAGACTGCCTTCTGTTTCTTTCACGACCAAACCAATGGTCTAGTGATGAAGAAAAAAACATATCCAAAAGTGGAATTTTGATCATCATTGTCACCTACCTTTTAGAGTCGGTGAAGCTGACCAACGAATATAAAATTTGACACTATTTGATACCAAAATCAAGGTTCCTCTTGAGAAAGAAAACAATTCATTTGACTTATTTCTAGTGGATTTCTTTGGGATATTGCATGAAACAAGAAACCACACTAACAACAAAGGAAATTTCATATCGAGAGTGATTAAGATAAAAGAGACTTACAACTAGTTGTCGATAGAGTGTACCATCAACTATGGATGTTTGACAAATTTTGCTCAACTTCAATCCAAATTGAAAATGAGTAGTATGGGGATTACAATATGCCATATTAAAACATGTCAAAATATCCATTACATATTAAAATTGAGAAATTAAAAAACCAATAGACAATGGTAATACTTGAAGACCCAAAAAATAGTGCTAAATACCAATATGCCATGTCAAATGTGTCAGCAGGTTGTTTCTTCAATCTAGGAATGAGATCAATGTTATTTATATTTGTTAAATGGTCATCAACATATACAGCAAAAATAAGGTGTTTCCATGAGTATGGAGTACATACAAGCTGTGGTCATACTCACAATGCTTGAAACTAAGTCAAAGAAAGAAATTGTTGACCTTAGCATACCAAGCTCGAGGAGATTTTTTCAAAATGTAAAGAGATTTCTGAAGTCAACAAACTAGGTTAGAATCTATAAAAAAACCAAGATGTTTTTCCATGAAAATATCTTCATATAGTTCATCATGAAGAAATGAACTCTTCACATCCATCTAATGGATCTTCCATCCAAATTGAGTAGTAAGGGAAAGAATCAGTCGAACATAGTTCATCTTTACAATAGGGGAAAACGTACCAGTGTAGCCAATGCCTTCTTGTTGACAAAATCCCTTTGCAACCAAGAAAGATTTATGGTGCTCAATATTACCTTCAGAGGTAAATTTGGTCTTATAGACCCATAGACACTTCACAAAATTCTTCCCGTATGGTTGGGGAACTAAATCCCAAGTGTGATTCTTAAGTGAAGAATCCATTTTTGTTTTCATATCCTACTCCCATTCAGGTTTTTCTTATGCATCTCAGTAGGTAACAAGATCAAAGGTTTCAAGAACACGAGTTATCAATGCGATGCTGACATGGTGATTTTGATTGTGAGTTTGTTGGCCTTAAGAAACATCATTGGCATCATGTACAATAAATTCAATGGTATTAGCATCCCATCTAGGTAGAAAAGAAAGGGGTGAAATTTTGTTCACTATAGAAGATCAATCAGAATTGGAACAATTCCATTCAAAGGAGATGGTGGACCAGTCGAAAAATAAATCATCTGACTAGTCAAATCAGAGGTAAAAGTTCTAGTCTAAATAGGAACATAGTTTGATTATCCAGTCGAAGGACTGAAAAATAGAGTAGGAGCACAAGACTCAAAAACAACATCAAAGTTATAATATTGTAACAATCCAGAGGAAGTATTCAACCACTTGATGCCAGAAGAATTCACATGAAACCATACATTTATTCTGATAATGATCTTCCATTTGACAGGGTCAAATAGTCAATAGGATTTAGAGTCTTCATAATAACCCATCATGATGCAAGAATGACCCTTTGCATCCAATTTATCCCCACAATCATTGGGAATTTGAGCTTAAGAAACACATCCAAATACATGGGGGTGGATGAAAAAGGGATTCTTTCCACACCATTGTTCGACTGAACCCACCAAAATAACATCTTGACTCAATATGCGATTGAGGAGATAGTTTTCACAATAGAAAACTTCATCCCATAAGTGAGAAGGAAAATATTTATCTTACGAAAGACATCTATCCATTTCGACTAACGTCTGATTCTTGCATTCTGCAATTCCATTCTGCTGAGGTGTATGAGGGATCGTTAGCTGCCAATAGTTACCATATAAAACCAGGTATTCTTCAAAAGGTAAATTCACATACTCACCACCATTGTCTGATCTCAAGAACTTGATGGGTCAGCCACATTGGTTTTTAGCGAAGGCTATAAATTATTTGAAATTTTCAAAGACAAGATTCTAGTTTTTCACAAAATAAACCCAAGTGAAACAAGAGACATCATAAATGAAAGGAAATATATATCTTACACCTTCTAAGGAAGGTAGATTGATGCAACATAGGTCACTATGGACGAGCTCTAGGAGGTTTTTTTCTCTCCACGCTTTACCAAAGTCAAAGGGTACGTGATGATGCTTTCCAAGCACACATCATTTATATAATCCTTCAAGGGGGAAAACTTTAGTTAAACCAACAACCATATTATAATTTTACATCGACTGAGGATTGCGAAAATATAGGTGTCCAAGCCATTCATTCCAATTTCTACTACATTTATCGATGTGAGCAACATGAGAAATCGGTTCAGAGTTAGGTCGAATCATTTCACAAAACTTATACAAACTATCCTTTAGGTTGAGAAACCCTCCAGTGAAAATTGACTGACCTCTCTTCAAATCTCGAACAAAGAACCAATATGGCCAAAAATCCACAATATTATCTATCTATGTTTACTGAGAAACTGATAACATATTGGAAGTGAGGTTTGGTACATGATAGAGATTGAAAATTCTCCCATGTCAACAAGAAACATCACCCTGACCAACAATGTCAAGAGGAAATTCATAAACAACATATATATTTCTCTCCCCGACATCATATAAGGATGTGGAAAAGGAAGTGTCCTTATACATATGATGAGTTCACCCATAGTCGACCATCCATTAATTATGTGCATAATGAGACAACAAAACTTGAGAAGTTTTGACTTGGAAGGTGAAATTTTTAATGGGTCGACGAACAACAGACATGTCTCCTTCAATGCATTTGACCTTATCCTCTAGGTCATCTCTCTTCTTTCTGTAGACCTTCTTCACATGTCCAATATTTCCACAGTACTGACATGTCTTCTTCTTTCAACTCTGACAGGGTGCATCTATCAACCCTTTATGTTTCAAGTCAAGGAATCTAGGTCTTTGGATAGGGGTATTCAACCATCCTATTTCCTTATGATTTGACTTTCCCTTTCCTTTGAGAAAGTGGGATTGATGTTTACCACTGTTACCCATGATTTTGGTCATCATGATGGTGTATTAATGATGGTGTACTCAGGCTCTTCATAAGAACTTTCTCCTGAGAAAAGTTACTTTCATCTCTTCCCAGAAAACTCACTTTTGAAGAGGGTTTGCAGGCTGCTAATATATTAGGGTGCGAGAATGAACCATTCTCGTAGGCTGCCTTAAGCCAGGGTGCAAACATCTTGTACTGTGTTGAATAGCTAGGGTGCGAACTCGTCCTAAATCATGGAAAAAGATGAATTCTCGATGGTTCTAGAAGGGAATCTTCTAGAAGAATGGGTTGGCATTCGAATGGTTATCCTTGTACTGGATTCCCTGATATTGTGGGATCATTCTTATCCAAGTAACTATCTCATTCTCTCCTATA